>ML101564.1:0-76737 GCA_003697995.1 Taxidea taxus jeffersonii | reverse complement strand
CAGGGCGCCTGGGTGGCTCAGTGGGTTGGGCCGCTGCCTTCGGCTCAGGTCATGATCCCAGGGTCCTGGGATCGAGTCCCGCATCAGGCTCTCTGCTTAGCAGGGAGCCTGCTTCTCCCCTCCCCTCTCTGCCTGACTCTCTGCCTACTTGTGTAATCTCTGTCTGTCAAATAAATAAATAAAACCTTAAAAAAAAAAAAAGATTTTATTATGACAGAGAGAAATAGCAAGAGAGGGAACACAAGCTCCAGGGAGCTAGAGAGGGAGAAACAGGCTCCCTCCTGAGCAGGGAGCTCGACATGGGGTTCAATCCCATGACCTGAGCCAAAGGCAGATGCTTAACCCACTGAGCCACCCAGGCACCCTCCAACAGTTTTAGTTTTAAAAAAAACTATGTTTTCAAAAAAATAAATAAATAAATAAAATTTAAAAACTATGTTTTCTTGATTTAGTTAATAGAAAGCATAAAATAAGCATTTAAGATTATGAAATATGTAAAATTATATATTCAACTAAATTGAATTTTAATTCTGGCAAACTTTTCATATCAACAGTAATTGTATAGCAGTTCAACTTAACCAAATTCCCCAAGATCCTTAGTTAACTTACTATTAGTTAATTAATGGTTCATCCTTGATTACCTGAATAATTCCCAAATATAATAGAATACCAAAGCATTGGTCATTAAACATAATCTTTACTTTTGCTTCTTATGTTTATATGTAATTAAACAGATATTTTGGAAATGTTCATTTTTGTCATTTTTTTTTTTTAATTTTTCTTATATTTGTCAGAGAGAGCGAGCTCAGGCAGACAGAGAAGCAGGCAGAGGCAGAGAGAGAAGCAGGCTCCCCACCAAGCAAGGAGCCCGATGCGGGACTCAATCCCAGGACACTGGGATCATGACCTGAGCCGAAGGCAGCCGCTTAGCCAACTGAGCCACCCAGGCATCCCCATTTTTGTCATTTTAAGAAAGTGCTAAAATAATGTGTGTATGTGGTTTTGAGGATCATCATAAATACGCTTCACTGATGTGCTAGAATGCTTACATGTTAACAGGTATTAACATGTTCGGTTCTCTCTGTAAAACAGCAGCTAATTTGTTTAAAATGCATATGTAATATGGGTAATTAAGACTACAGGTTGTTCTTACTTCTGAGGGGCACCTGGGTGGCTGAGTTGTTAAGCATCTGCCTTGAGTTCAGGTCATGATCCCAGGGTCTTGGGATTGAGCCCCGTGTCGGGCTCCCTGCTTAGTGGGGAGCCTGCTTCTCCCTCTCCCACTCCCCAGTTTGTGTTCCCTCTCTCACTGTATCTCTCTCTGTCAAATAAATAAATAAAATCTTTTAAAAATAAATAAATAAAAATAAACTTGAAATGCACACATTTTAGTTATTGCATTTTATCATGAGTATCATTTTATAATTCTACATACTATGAGATAATAGAAAATATATATTGGTCTCTGCCTCGCAGTTCTTGGTACAGGCCTTCTGAAACTCTTGTAGTTTCCTGGGTAAGAGGAATGTCTTTTGTTCATGATGTGACTCTGCATGCGCTCCTGGATGGCCCCTGGATAAAGGTTTGATCACTGGAAAGACCAAGCTATGGTTAGAAGCTTGGAACTCTCAGCCTTTCTCCCTCTCCCCCCATGTACTTGAGAAGGGAAAAGGGCTGAAAATGGAGTTAGTGATCAATAATGCCCATGTGATGAAGCTTCCATGAAAATCATAGTGGTCTGATGGAGAGCTTCCAGGTTGATGAACATTTCCATGTACTAGGAGGGTAACACACCCCAGCTCCCTGGGGACAGAGGCTACTATGCTCCCACCCATCTCAGATCTTGCCCTATGTATCTCTTCATCTGGCTATTTATCTGTATTTTTTATCATGTCCTTTAATAAAAATAAATAAATAAATAACATCAATAAATGTTAAGTGTTTCCCTGAGTTCTTGAGAACTGCTGTAGCAAATAATCAAATCCAAGGGGGACCATGGAAACCTCTGATTTGTAGCAAAGTGAGACAGAAGTTGTGGATAACCTTGGGACCTACTACTTGCTCTTAGCATCTGAAGTTGGGAACATTCTTATGGGACTCAGCCCTTAGCCTGTGGGACATTATGCCATCTCCAGGAAGATAGTGTCAGAATTGAATTAAATATTGGACAGCTAGCTGGTTTGCAGATTTGCTTAGTATGGGGAAAAAACTCATACATCTGGTGAACAGAAGTGTCAAAAGTGAAGTGTTCTCTGTGAAAGGAGAGGAGAAAGACACAGTAGGAAAAACGTAGATTTTTCCAAAATAGTTGACATGTGTATTGGTGTTGTAGATCTACTGTAGCAAAGAACTATAAACTAGGTGGTTTTAGTTAGTTACTTAGTTTAAACAACAGAAACTTATTTTCTCAGAGTTCTGGAGGTCAGAAATCTGGTGTTGGCAGGGGTTCCTTGTTTCTTCTTGCTTCTGGTAGCCCCAGGTATTCTTGGCTTATATCTACATAACTCCAATCTCTGCCTCCATTTCATATGTTTTTCTTATCCTATCTTCATTATCTTCATTACCAGTCATACTGGGGCATCTAGGTAGCTCAGTCGGTTAAGCATCTGCCTTTGGCTCAGATCATGATCCCAGGGTCCTGAGATCAAGCCCTGTATTGGGCTCAGCGGGGAGTCTTCTTCTCCCTTTCCCTCTGCCCTTCCCCGGCTTGTGCACTCTCTCTCTCTCCCCTCCTCAAATAAATAAATAAAATCTTTTTTTTTTTTTTTTAAAAAGAACACTAGGGGCACCTGGGTGGCTCAGTGAGTTAAGGCCTCTGCCTTCACCTCAGGTCGTGATCCCAGGATCCTGGGATAAAGGCCCACATTGGGCTCTCTGCTCAGTGAGGAGCCTGCTTCCCTCTCTCTCTCTGCCTGCTTCTCTGCCTACTTGTGATCTCTCTCTCTCTGTCAAATTTAAAAAAAAAAAAGTAGGGAAAAAAAAATAACACTATTCATATTGAATTAATGGCCCATCCTATTCCAGGATGACCTCAACTTAACTAATTATGTCTGCAATAACTTGATTTCCAGATAAGGTCACATTCTAAGATATGGGAAGTTGACTTCAAATTGTTTCTCAGGGTCACCATTCAAGCCCAAACACCATGGGTTAATTAAGTAACACCAGTTCCCCAACAACATGTTTCAAATTTCACTTACCATGGTATATTAACTGTGAGAAATTGCATAGAGTAAACACTTTGCTGATAGGTCTTATTAAAAACAAGACAACAGGTCCAAGATGGAGTCACTTATGCTAAGCTTCAGGTCACCAAACTGAGACTTAACTACATTTTTCAGTTTTCTCAGAAATGGAATTTTAAACCAGTCAGTCAGGAAGGAACTGATTAACAGTAGTTCAGTAATCTGCCTAGTTGACTCCTACTATTCCCTAAAGGAAAGTAACCTTGTCATAACCAACCCACTTTTTGGCCTAGTATAACTTCCTTATTCCTTTCCCTTATGTCTATAAAAGTCTTTCATTTTCGTATAGCTCCTTGGAGCTCCTTTCTATCTGCTAGACTGAATGCTACTCAATACAAATTGATTTTTGCTCAAATAAACTCAAAATGTATAACATGTCTCAGCTTATCTTTTGATAGTCTTCAGTACAAAAATCACTATGTAAATAGCAGATATACATCATGATCAGTAGCGACTGGTCATGTCACTTATTTTAAAGTCTGTTGGCGATTATTAAGCATGCATATCATGGAAGTAACAATTGTGGTAAACAGCTAACACCCCTAGTACTAAAGCAACAAATGGAAGAGGTTGAAATTGATAAAACCTAGAAATGTAGAGTAGAGTTCCTATGGAGCTAAAATCTAACCAGAGTTGCTAAAGAGGTGCCACTCAGTTTGTGCTAGTGTCTCTGAGGATCTTGGAAGCACATTAAAATTCATCCTGCCATTGTTGGGATAACTGCACACTAGATTCAGTGCTGCTATGAGAAGGGAGTGGGGCTGCTAGCATGAAGAAGCATTTCGGGGATGAAACAAGAACCACAATTAGGAAACAGGCAGGAAGGGGCAAATCCTTTCTTCTTCCTCTAGACTTGCAGTTTCCTTCTAACACCCTCTATTAAAAGAGCCTAAAATGGAGCCATCTGGCAAAGGAAGATGTTTGAAGAATCCTGGCTTTAGCATCACAAAGCAAAATAAAGAAAGGTTTGGGACTGGAATTCAATAACTTAATAACTGGCATGCTATTCAAGGAGCAGTAGTGGCAGAGAAATATAACCAGATATTCAAGGTAATGGAATGTGTTTTATTTATCAAGGGAAATTGATAATAGTTTTGCCTTAATGTCTCTGGTTGATCAAGAATGTGAAAAGAGGGGGCGCCTGGGTGGCTCAGTGGGTTAAAGCCTCTGCCTTCGGCTCAGGTCATGATCTCAGGTCTTGGGATCGAGCCCCACATCGGGCTCTCTGCTCAGCATTGAGTCTGCTTCCTCCTCTCTCTGCCTGCCTCTCTGCCTACTTGTGATCTCTATCTGTCAAATAAATAAACAAATAAAATCTTTAAAAAAAAAATGTGAAAAGAGATCTAATGATGAAACATATGGTTACAAAAAATGGTAAATGATATGCAGAATAGGAACTTTTACTTGATGTGGTTTCTAAAACTGCAATATCTGATAATAAGGATTGAATCTGAAAAATTGTAATAAATATATTGAAGAAAAAGTTCTGCAAATGTGTTCAGTTTGATCGACTTATCGTAAGTAAAAAGATTTTTTTAAAGATTTTATTTATTTATTTGTCAGAGAGAGAGAGAGAGGGAGAGAGAGCGAGCACAGGCAGAGTGGCAGGCAGAGGCAGAGGGAGAAGCAGGCTCCCTGCCGAGCAAGGAGCCCGATATGGGACTTGATCCCAGGACACTGGGATCATGACCTGAGCCGAAGGCAGCCGCTTAACCAACTGAGCCACCCAGGTGTCCCCATAAGTAAAATTTTAAAAGGAGCTTGTTAATCATTTCCTGCCAGATATTAATGAAAATAGATTTGGCTTTCTTTCTATAAAAATGACAAAGTTTGGCCTTGACAGGTGTTATTTAAATTTTAAAAAATTGTAATATTTTATTATTATTATTATTATTATTATTATTATTATTACTTTAAGTAGGCTCCATCCCCAGTGCAGAACTCAATGCAGGGCTCCAACTCAAAATTGTGAGATCAAGACCTGAGCTGAGATCAAGAGTCAGACACTTGGGGCCCCTGCAGCTGAATCATTAGGACTGCCACTCTTAGTTTTGGGCCAGGTCTTGATCTCATGGGTCCTGGGATCAGGCTCCATTCTCAGCTAGAGTCTGTTTAAAGATTCTCTCTCTCTGCCCTTCCCATCTCTTTATCCCTTTCTCTCCCTCTCAAATAAATAAATCTTTTTTTCTAAAAAAGACTCAGATGCTCAACCAATTGAACTATCCCAGCACCCCTTAAGGATTTTATTTTAAAGTATGGGGCTTGAGCTTGCAACCCCAAGATCAAAAGTTGTAGGCTCTACCAACTGAGCCAGTCGGGTGCCCCATCAGTTAAAAGAAAAATTTTAAATTGTGACAAATTACATATAAAATGTGCTATCTTAACAATTCATAAGTGTATGGTTCAGTAGTGTTAAATATGTTCATATTCATAATCTCCAGAACTTTCTCATCATGTAAAACTGAAACTCTATACATCCATTCCCCCTTCTCCCCAGCTCCTGGCAATCACCATTCTAATTACTGTTTCCACAAGTTTGACTCCCGAAGATACTTCAAATAAGTATTTGTCTTTCTGAGACTGGCTTATTCCACTTAGCATAATGTTCTCAAGGTTTATCCATGTTGTAGCCTGTGTCAGAATTCTCTTCCTTTTTCAAACTGAATAATATTTCATTATATACATGTGTATACATATATACACATATATACACATGTATATAATATATATAATACATAATAATGTGAATATGTCTATTATACACACACACACCACATTTTGTTTATAAATTCCTCCATTGACAAACATTTAGGTTGCTTCTACCTTTTGGCTATTGTAAATAATGCTGCTATGAACACGGATGTACAAATATCTCTTTAAGACCATGCTTTCAAGGATGCCTGGGTGGCTCAGTCGTTTAAGCGGCTGCCTTCGGCTCAGGTCATGATCCCAGGGTCCTGTCCTGGGATCGAGTCCCACATCGGGCTCCTTGCTCAATGTGGAGCCTGCTTCTCTCTCTGCCTCTGCCTGCCTCTCTGCCTGCTTATGCTCTCTGTCTCTCTCTCTGACAAAAAAAAAAAAAAGACTATGCTTTCAATTCTTTTGAATATATACCTAGAAGGGTATTGCTGAATCATAGAGCAACTCTATTTTTTTTAAGACTTTTTTTTTTAATTTGACAGAGATCACAAGTAGACAGAGAGGCAGGCAGAGAGAGAGGAGGGGAAGCAGGCTCTCTGCAATGCGGGGCTCGATCCCAGGACCCTGGGATCATGACCTGAGCCGAAGGCAGAGGCTTTAACCCACTGAGCCACCCAGGCACCCTGAGCAACTCTATTTTTAATTTTTAAGGAATCACCATATTGTTTTCCATCGCAGCCACACCATTTTACATTGCCAGCAACAGTACGTAAGAGTTCTGGTTTCTTCAAATCCTTTGCCAAGGCTATTATTTTCTGGTTTTTGTCTTTAATAGCAACCATCCTAATGGGTGTAAAATGATATCTCAGTGCTTTTCATTTTTTTATTTGCATTTTTCTAATGATTAGTGATGTTGAGCATTTCTTCATACACTTCTTGGCCATTTGTATATCTTCTTTGGAGAAAGAAGTCCTTTGCCCATCTTTCAATTGGGTTATTGTTTTGTTGCTCCTGAGTTGTAGGTATTCTTTATATATTCTAGGTATTTACCCCTTATCAGATAATATGATTTGCAATATTTTCTCCCATTCCATTGGTGGCCTTTTCATTATGTTGATTGTTTCCTTTAGTACACAAATGTGGTAAATTTTGATGTAGTACAATTTATCTTTTCTTTTGTTATCTATGCTGTTGGTATATACCCATGAAATTATTGTCAAGTCTAACATCATGAAACTTTTCTCCTATATTTTCTTTCTTCTAAGAGTTTTATACTTTTAGCTCTCTGATCTTTGATCCTTTTTGAGTTTTTCCTGTATGGTGTAAGGTAAGGGACCAACTTCATTCTTTTGCATGTGGATAATCAGTTTTCTCAACACATTTGTGGAAAAGACTGCCCTTTCCCTATTAATAGACCATGATTTCCCATGGTCTATTAAAGACTGCCTATGGCTTGGCATCTTTGTCAAAAAATCATTTAAGCATATATGTGAGGGTTTATTTCTAAGATTTCTATCTATTCCATTGGTCTATGTGCCCATCTTTAGGCCGGTGCCATACTGTTTTGGTTACTACAGTTTTGTAATAAGTTTTGAAATCAGGAAGTATGAGTCCTCCAAATTTGTTCTTCTTTTTCAAGATTGTTTTAGCCATTTGAGGTCCCTTAAAATTCCATGAGAATTTTTGGATGCATTTATTTCTGCAAAAATAAAATGTTATTTTTTACCTTCCGCCAGATAGAAAAGATTTATTATCTCATCAAAATAATATTCTACACTTTGTACTGTATTTAATTTTTTGCCGCAATTATTTGTCCTTTTACCTTATTAAAAGAGGAAGCTAAAAATGAAGTTTTGTATGCTCTATTTTGTAATTATTTGAACACTATTTTAAGACTTGGAAGAACCTCCCATGATACAGAAGTGTAACTTTCTCTTGTTATTTTTATTTTTAATTTTTTAAATAAAAATTATATGCATATTTAAGGTATACAAGATGGTGTTTCATATACATATACATAATAAAATAATTAAACCAGTCATTCTATTTAACATATTACTCTCTTCACTTAGTTTGTTACCTTTTTGTGTGTGTATTTGTGTTACAAAAACCTGAGATCTGCTTTCCTAACAAATTTTAAGCATACAGTACAGTTTTATTAACTATAGTCACCAATTTACATTATATCTCTCTAGAAATAATTCATCCTATATAACTAAAATTTGTACCCTTTGGCCAATATCTCACCATTTCCCCCACTGGGGGTAACCACCATTCTTCTCTCTGTTTCTATGAACTGGATTTTAAGATTCTACATTTAAGTGATACCATGCAGCATTTTTCTTTCCATGTCTGGCTTCTTTCTGTGTCTTAGCATAATATCCTCCGGGTTCATCCATGTTCTCACAATACTGTGGAAATGGCAAGATTTCCTTCTTTTTAAAGGCTGAATAATAGTCATTGTGTCTATTTCTTTATCCATTCACCTTGATTGACACTTAGGTTGTTCCCATATCTTGGCTTTTGTGAATAAAGTGGCAATGAACATGGGGGCACAGGTATCTCCTTGAGCTACTAATTTCATTTCTTTAAATATATATACCTAGAAGAAAGATTGCTAGAGGATATGGTAGTTATAGTTTTTAATTTAATTTAATTTTATTTTAGGAGCCTCCTTACTGCTTCCCATAATGGCTGTCCCACGTTACATTCCCACCAATAGGGTACAAGGGTTTTCTTTTCTCCACATCCTTGCCAACACTTGTGATCTTTTTGTTATCATTGAGGTTTTGGTTTACATTTCTCTGATGTTGAGCACCTTTCCTCTGACTAATTTTGAAGTAAAATATTATTAATATAACTGTTTCAGATACTATGTACACTTTATCTGGAAGAAGATTTGTCAGTGTTCTCACTGCCCCTAATATGTTCTTGCCTTCAGGAGAACATTGATCAATATTTAATGAAATTGTTATATAGTTTATCTTATAAAGAATTGTGTTCTCCATTCTGATATTGTTGGCTTAATATTATTAATTAATTTGAGCCATTCAGTCTCATCATCAACATGGTTGTCCTGGGGTGCCTGGGTGGCTTAGTTAGTTGGTTAAGCTCAGGTCATGATCCCAGGGTCCTGGGATTGAGCCCTGCATTGGACTCCCTGCTCAGTGGAGAGTCTGTTTCTCCCTCTCCCTCCCCCTGCTTGTGCTCACTCTCTCTCCCTCTCACTCACACTCTCTGTCAAATTAATAAATAAAAATCCTTAAAATAAACAAACAAACAAACAACATAAAGAAAACCCTCAAACAAAACAAAACATGGTGGTTTCTGCTTTTCTCTCATGCTTGCCTAAGGGATTTGCCATATGTTGCAAGCATTAATTGCTGAGCTACCAAGGCGTCCCTGTACCAGGTACTCCAATTATTTTTTTTTTTTGAAGATTTTTATTTATCCATCTGACAGAGACCACAAGTAGGCAGAGAGGCATGCAGGGCGGCGGGGGGCGGGGGGGGGGGGGGCAGGCTCCCCGCTGAGTAGAGAGCCAGACATGGGGCTCAATCCCAGCACTCTGGGACCATGACCAGAGCCTAAGGCAGAGGCTTAACCCACTAAGCCACCCAGGCGCCCCCCAGGTACTCTAATTATTAATGCTGCAGTGAATAGACTCATCAGTACAGGTTTCTGAGCTAGCATTGTTTACACCTTTTCCGACTGTATTTGAGGACTAAACTGGGATTTTCAGATTATTTTTAGATCAAAAGCCATGACTTTGTGAAAGCCTACTAAACCAAGATCCTGTGGAACGAGATCTACATAGAACTGAGTGAACTGATGAGAAAAAACTTAACGTAAGGCCAACAACCATAGGCAATCAATTCAGAATGTTATGACAGCTAGTTGAGAACCCACACATGGGCTATAGGATTGCTCAGCCACAGGGCCCTGTCTTAGTGCCAGCCTGTGTTCTCTTTTCTTCTTTGCTAAGTAGCCTTCTTTCTCACATTCAGATGCTGTCATGTCTCAATTTTGTCAGTCTCTGAAGACAAATCTAAGACAGGGGATTTTCCTCTTTAGGAGTTTTGTTGTTAATCACTACCAGGAACTAAATTAGCATAAAAAACCATGACAGAAAAAAAGGAAGCTACAACGTTCCTACAGTAGACTAGTTTCATACTTTGTAAATGACAAGTGGAAAACAATTACTGGATTTCTTTCTCTCTGCTTCTCTCCAGTGGGGATGAGAGGAATGGGGAGGATGGAGTCTTCCTCCTACTCTGCCTCTTTACTCCAATTTAGATGTAAATGAGACCTGATGATAATATCCTAGTGCAAGAGTAGGTATCTCTTTGGTGCAAGTGGCAATTTGCATTTTCTAGAAGCCCCAGAACTTTTCCTTGCCCAGGCAAAATCCTTTTGCAAAATGAAGAGAATATAATCTCAAGGGAAGTAGTCACCTCCTTTTGGAAAGAATGGAAGAAAAAAAATTTCAGTTGCAGTTGAAATTTGAAGTACAAATTTTGAAAGAAAAAAAAATTGAGCTCAAGAGGAGCTAAAGAATACTGATTTTGGAAATTTTTACCCAGTGATACGAGAACTCACTTTAAGAAATTCCTCACAAATTCAGGTGATGTTGGGTTCTGAGTATCTATTCGGAAGAGCAGTTCCTTTTGAGATAAAGGAATCTCCTTGGTTTGGAATAAAAAAAAAAACTTTGTTCTTCTATGACTGAAGAAGTTATTCTGGTATTAAGGGATGCCTGGCTAGCTCAGTTAGAAGAGCATGGGACTCTTGATCTCAGGATCATTGGTTTGAACCCCATACTGGGTGTAGAGATGACAAAAAAGTAAACAAACTTTTTAAAAAAGAAATTATTCTGATATTAAATAAGGGGTTAGTACTGATACTAAATACTGATACTATTATTGAATAAGGGGTTATACTGATAAATAAGGGGTTAGTAGCAGTCCTGATACCTGAACTACATGAAAACAATATTTTGTGTGATTCAGTAGCAAAGTGAATTTAATAATTCAAGATTGCAACTTAACTACCAGGAGAGCAGTGGTTTGGAGCATGAAACAGGTGAAGCTTATGTTTGGCATCTTCTCCTTTCCAATGTCTTTATCCCTTTCAAGTTTCTTTATTAGACAACATCTTTTATTTTCCAAGTCCTTCTCAGATAATTTTTAGTAATGTTCTTTCTTTCTTCCTCACTTATTAATAAATTAAAAATGAATTCTTAAACACCAAAATACATGAAATGGTAAAGGAAAGACTAGTGGTGGAATTCAGGCAACATGACAACCTGTGAGAGAAAGAGCTCTATCTGAACGCCTCATACTCTAGTGTGTGAGTGATCCTTCGTTTCCAGCTTCTGCTCAGGTATCTTATTCACTGCCACACATCTACAGTTACAATTGGCTCACTTACTATTTAAAGTATTGGACTTCTGTTAAATTCTTATTATTGTTCTCTCTTTCAAACAAAATATGACAGGATCTATCATCAGTTATTTATTGTTAAAGATTTTATTTTTATTTATTTGTCAGAGAGAGCACACAGGCAGGCAGAGTGGCAGGCAGAGGCAGAGGGAGAAGCAGGCTCCCTGCTGTGCAGGGAGTCTGATGTGGGACTTGATCCCAGGACACTGGGATCATGACCTGAGCCGAAGGCAGCCGCTTAACCGACTGAGCCACCCAGATGTCCCTCATCAGTTATTTATATATCGACTGAAGCCTGTTCACATTAGTCTACCACTCTCAGACTTAATTGCATTTATCTTTTACTTGTCATAAACCTTCATCTAACAGACCTGGATACCTAGCCCGTGACCCTGATGCAGACTTGATTTAGCAAAATAATCCTAATTCATGACAAATAAAACTAGACACTCTAATCCCAAAGGAGGACATCACATACAGAGCTGAGGGAGCTGGATGCCATAGTCCTGAGATGGGCACCGTATGCACAGTAGGTCACTTCCAACCTGTTCAATGCTTACACTGCTGATTAACCCAGGAATCAGTAGCCAGTGATACCACTCTTGAGAATTTGCTTTCCTAATATGGGCAGATACAGTTTATGATCTTTTAATGTCAAAGACTATCCCATTTTTCCTCCCTAAACCTCATTTCCAAGAGCCTACTTAAGTGCCCAAATGGGTTCTGCACTTGGCAGTAACACTTTTTCACTAAGTTCTCAATTTTTGGTCTCTGATTTTTTTTTTTTTCTTTAACACCTTTGTGAAATAAAAGGCTTTATCTCTTTTCAAAGGAATTTCAAGTATCGAGGGTCAGAGAGAAGAGTATTTGAGGAGTGGAGTTAGTGAGTAGGGTAACCTTTCCATATTCCCCAAAATGTTATTTAGCTGACTCCATGATTATATGCAGCTGAGAGTCACTAGATCTTCCATTTTACCATTAGCAAAGAATTGGTCAGATTTAAAATGGTGCTCTTTGTGTTATTAAAGCAATATTAATTTTTATTTGCTCTCCAAATAGAAAATTATACTAGGGAATATACTTATTCATATTGAACATTATATCCTCAGAAGTACAATAAATATATCATTGATCTTTGCTTTACATTTATTGTTTAATATTCATGAAAAATGATAATATTATGTACTTAAGAACTTACAGAGAACATGAGTTTTCTTCCTTAAAACTCCAGTCCAGTTTTCTTTATGTATATAGTTTGTACCCTAAAATTTCTTTTTTTTTTTAAGATTTTATTTATTTATTTGACACAGAGAGAGGTCACAAGTCACAAGTAGGCAGAGAGGCAGGCAGAGAGAAGGGGTGGGGAAGCAGGCTCCCCGCTGAGCAGAGAACCCAATGCGGGACTCGATCCCAGGACCCTGAGATCATGACCTGAGCTGAAGGCAGAGGCTTAACCCTCTGAGCCACCCAGGCGTTCCTGTACCCTAAAATTTCTTAAAGTAATCGTGAAGTAGCTTCCTACTCACAATTATCAGCTGAGTTTTCTTGTGCTGATGATGAGAACCGAAGAATGGATGGTTAGGTTTCACTTCTATATACTAAACAAAAAAGATTATTCATTGAAGGTGGGGGAAGCTATGCATGTATGGGGGCAGGAGGTACATGGGAACTCTCTGTACTTTCCCCTCAATTTTGCTGCAAACCTAAAACTGCTCTAAAAAAAAGTCAGTTAGGGACGCCTGGGTGGCTCAGTTGGTTAAGCGGCTGCCTTCGGCTCAGGTCATGATCCCAGCGTCCTGGGATCGAGTCCCACATCGTGCTCCTTGCTCGGCGGGGAGCCTGCTTCTCCCTCTGCCTCTGTCTGCCTGTGCTTGCTCTCTCTCTCTCTCTCTAACAAATAAATAAATAAAATCTTAAAAAAAAAGAAAAAAAGTCAGTTAAAAAAAGAAGTTATCCGAGTAGGAGTGAAACAAGGTACCTGGGTAGGGTCTCCCATGGGTCACATTTTGACACACATAATAGTTAACTTTTATCCAATTCTTAATTTTATGATTGTCACTGTGCTATATGATTCACATGCTATAGCCAACCAAGACTTCTCTTTGTCACCAGGTATCTATTCTTGTCTTCCCCTTAGTTATAAAACATTTGTTTTCTAACTGCCCTTGCAAGTAGGTATGCCAAATAACTAAATTCTTACCCATAGGACAGAACTGAAATTGGTGAGTACTTTTCCTGGGCAGTATACCCAAAGAGAGAGAGAGAATACCTTTTTTGTCTCTTCTTTCTAATAGCTTGGCAATTCAATATATTCCCATTCCAAGCGGAAAGCATTTCTTTCAACTAGTTGTTGCCATATAACTGAGTTCTATCCAACAGGTATAAGCAAAAAGAGTATTCTGGATGCTTCCGGAAAATGGTCGTTAAAGGGAGAAGGCGTGGTCTTCTTCACATCTTTCTTCTGTCCATTAGCTAGAATCTTCGGGTTTGAAAATGTTTGAGGATAAAAAAGTAACAAGATAGAAGATAAAAGAATGAGTCCTTGAGGATTGGCACTGCTCTCAGACCCTGTCCATTCATTTCCAAAACAATATAAATAAAAGAGAAGAAATTTCCATCTGATTGAACAATGTATGATTTTTAGTTTCTGTTCTCTCTTTCTTTCTTTCTCTCTTTCCTTCTTTCTTCCTATGATTTTATTTATTTATTTGACAGAGAGAGAGCAAACACAAATAGACAGTGGTGGGCAGAGGAAGAAGCAGACTGCCTGCTGAGAGCCCGATGGGGGTTGGTGGGGCCAACACTTAATACCAGGACCCTAGGATCATGACCTGGGCCAAAGGCAGATGCTTAACTGACAGAGCCACCCAGGCGCCCCTGTTTTTAGGTTTCTATGTTTCATGCTAAATGGATTTCCAAGAGACACAGGATTAAGTATTTGAAAGTGGGGCACTGTGCCTAACAAAAACTGAAAATATGGCATGGTAACGAATAGACTCAGTATTGCAGGATAATCAGTTGGTGGTAAATATTTCCCTGCTTTCAGTTGAAAAGGACACAATGTGCTGACAGGCTGTAGCTGTAAGGGGAAATGATAGGAAAAGTTAATAATTTTTGTGTGTCTTGACAGCTTCTTGACACTTTTAGCAAAACCTTACAGGCTAGAGACAGTACAGAACCAGAAATGGAAGGGACTACAGGATTGCTAAAAGAGCTGCTATCTGGGACGCCTGGGTAGCTCAGTTGGTTAAGCGGCTGCCTTCGGCTCAGGTCATGATCCCAGCGTCCTGGAATCGAGTCCCACATTGGGCTCCTTGCTCGGCAGGGAGCCTGCTTCTCCCTCTGCCTCTGCCTGCCTCTCTGCCTGTGCTCGCTCTCTCTCTCTCTCTAACTAATAAATAAATAAAATCTTAAAAAATAAATTAAAAAAAAAAAAAAGAGCTGCTATCTGCCCAGGGCCTGCCATCTAACTTGATAATTTGGACCTTTCAGGGATGGAAAGGGCAACTGCTTCTGCAGCCCAAACTGAACCAATTATCAGCAGTGGCTGAAAACCTGCAGCTTTAGCAGGAGATAAAACTAGTGCTTCATCGTACAAAAGCATCAACCAGCTGGCAAAGAGTCGATTAAGCGTTCTTTCTTCCCACTCAAGTCTGTTTTAAATGACTTCAGGGTAGTTCCATTAAATTGAAGGAAGAAATGGATGGGCAGAATACTATAACCAATGAGTACAAGACCACTCTCTAGGCTTAAAAAAAAAGATACCTAGATAAGTCTTGGCTATGATTATAAGGACAAGGAATAACCGAAAGTAAATAAAAAGAAATTCCTATTTGAAAGAATTATATTACCTGCAAGGAGGAACTTCTGAGCTAGCAAAGCAAGAGACTATAGGGCTGGAGTGGTCTTTTAATCACTGACTGGGTGGCTTAGACAATAGAAATGCATTTTCTCCCAAGTTTTGGAGGCTAGAAGATCAAGATCAAAGTATAAGCAGGTTTGGCTCTCCTGAGGCAACTTTCCTTAGAGTGTGCACAGCTCTCTGTGTCCTCACATGGCCTTTCCTCTGGTCTCTCTCTCTCTCTTCTTCTTTTTTTTTTTAAGACTTTATTTATTTATTTGACAGGCAGAGATCACAAGCAGGCAGAGAGGCAGGCAGAGAGATGGGGGGAAGCAGGCTCCCTCCTAAGCAGAGAGCCCAATGTGGGGCTCGATCTCAGGACCCTGAGATCATGACCTGAGCCGAAGGCAGAGGCTTAACCCTTTGAGCCACCCAGGCGCCCCCCTCTCTCTCTTCTTTTAAGAATACCAGTTCTATTGGATTAGGGCACCACCGTTTTGATCTCATTTAGCTTTAAGTACCTCAAAGATCCTATCTCCAAATACAGCCACATTGGGACATTAGTGCTTCAGCGTATGATTTTGGGGGAGATACAATTCAGTCCATAAACAAGGACAGTAAGTGAAGGAGTTTAAGCAGAGACAAAACCAAGGGATGCCTGGTAAGCTGATAAAGGAACTCTATTTTTAGGCCAAGGAGTCTTTGTAATTCCTGCCCAGCAGAATTTGATAACTCCTATAGACCAGTACCAGTAGAGTGTTGTGTGAAAGTTTCCCATCTTTCCCTTATGCAACTGGAATTTTAATTAAGATTATCCTATACCTGTTTCACGATTATATATTGAGTTTGACTGAGGGAGCAAGGCAAATTACTTCCAGTTTGTGGATTTCTGGGCTGTGAGCAGCCACATCCTGCCATGATGGAGATGACACAATGTCATCCAGAGTTTCTGAACTTCGAGCTTAATACAGTGACCAGATGGCACTTTGGTACTGGGTCTCAAAGGGACAGAGTCTCTATGTGGAATGAAGGAGCAAGTTGATGAGTAGGTTGTGGCAAAAACAGCTATTTGCCCCGTGATATTTATTTTCTCCCTCTCTCAAGTTTTCGCTGGATATGAGTTCCTGAAATAAAGATCATATTTCCCAGCCTCCCTTGCAGCTGCGTGACTTTTTCAGGAAGTGCTTTAAAAAAAGCATCTTTTTTTTTCCTCCCCCTTCCTTTTGACTGGAATGAAGACATGAGTTTTGGAGTTTCATTACCCCCTTAGACTGTGGAGTAAAGCTGCCTGCTATGGATAGCAGTGCAAACAAATCTAAAAGAGCTACATCCTTGTCACTGTGGAATGACCACCTCTAGGCTTCTGTTACATGAGACAGAAATAAACTATACTTTTAAAGCCACTGTTATTTGGGGTATGCTGGATTGTTCTGCTGTCAGTTTGGCTAATCTGGGAAGTATGTTTCCCAGAGTCTCTTCCCCTGTAGGATTCCAGGTTTGAATTCACCGCAAGAAGACTTTGCTCATGATTTCAGAGGCAGAAGTGAAAGAGTAGCCATGTCTCCCTGAAGGTCTTCATTATCCCACATGGTGATGAGCCAAGATCAAGGTGCTCAGTGGGTCCAACTTGTTCCCTCTCCTCTGTTCTACACCAGGCTCTTCTTTCTAACTGCTGGGCAGGAAAATCAATAGCAGCTGCAGACCCACCACAGACACTTAGCAGTAGACACATAAAAATTGTGTCTACAGAGATGTACAGCTTCCCACAGAGTGCTCAGTGAGCACCCCCATCCCAGTCCTGCTTTGGCTGATAGAGGTGTTGGCTTCTCAGATTTCCTTGCAAGTTTCAACTTGCCCAGTGACCCAAGGGCTTTGGGGGAATTGTTTGGTGACTATTCCTCCAACTTCTCCTTCCAGATCTTTGCTTCCTCAGTTCCTCCCAAAATGTGTAAGCTCTAATTCCTACAATAAGTCCCTTTCCTAATAACACAGAGTGGCTCTATACCCACACTGAACCCTCACTGAAGTGTTAGGTTTTAAAACATATGTAGACAACTTTTAGGGGTGCGTGGGTGACTCAGCAGTTAAGTGTCCAACTCTTGGTTTCAGCTCAGGTCATGCCCTTGAGGTTGTCAAGCCCCACATGGGGCTCTGTCAGTGCAGACGGAGTCTGCTTCAGATTCTCTCTCCCTCTCCCTCTCATTCATTCACTCTCTAACTTTCTCTCAAATAAATGAATAAATAAAATCTTAACAACAACAACAAAAGACATATAAAGACAACTTTTATCCCAAGAGAGTCATATACATGAACTTGTTAAATCTTCCTAAGAACCTTCGGAAGGTAGCACTATTATGATCTCTATTTTATAGATATGGAAATAGGTTTAGAGAAGTTAAATAATATTTTCACTGTCATGAAGTGAGTAAGTGATAAAGCCAAATTTGTAATCCAATCTACCATCTAGAGCACAAGAGCTTAACTACTACACCTTAATACATATATACCTACTATCCAAGAGTTCTACTCTGATTCTTATCCCTTCTGGCTTTAGGCAGAGAGGCAGGCAGAGAGAGAGGAGGAAGCAGGGTCACTGCTGAACAGAGAGCCAGATGCAGGGCTCGATCCCAGGACCCTGGGATCATGACCTGAGCCGAAGGCAGAGGCTTTAACCCACTGAGCCACCCAGGCGCCCCGGCTTTAGTGTTTTTCTGTTGAGAGTTGTCGTGCTATCTGACCAGATGTATATGAACAACAATCAATAAAGATTACCAATATGTCATCAGGGTTTAGTAAATAGCTTGGGAAAGAATCAGTTTTATTGAAAGTTTATTTGTCTATTTACACTACAGTTCCCCGGAAAATCAAAATCCCTGATTAAATAGAACTCCATTCCAGGGAAGGGGTAGAATCCTTTTTTAAAAATTTTGTTTAATGTTCAAAAGCTGAGAAAATATTAATGCCACACTTACGATGATATGGCCTACTGAAGCAGAAACCTTAGGCTAATTTGCCATAATCAGTTCTTCTGTGTGTGTTTGGGGGGGTGTATGTGTGTGTATCTAAAAAAGGGATTCATTCTTTTTGTTTTGTTTTGTTTTTAAAAGATTTTATTTATTTATTTGACAGAAAGAAATCACAAGTAGGCAGAGAGGCAGGCAAAGAGAGGGGGGAGCAGGCTCTCTGCTGAGCAGAGAACCTGATGCGGAGCTCAGTCCCAGGACCCTGAGATTATGACCTAAGCTGAAGGCAGAGGCTTAACCCACTGAGCCACCCATGCGCCCCAAAAGGCATTCATTCTTAAAATGTTTATAAAATCATCCTGAATTCAAGAGTTCCAAAACAACTCTTTAAAGACACATTTGTGGGGCACCTCGGTAGCACAGTTGGTTAAGCGTCTGACTTGGTTTCCGCTCAGGTCGTGATCTCATAGTCATGAAATCAAGTCCCACATTGGGCTCCACACTCAGTGCAGAGTCTGTTTCAGATTCTCTTTCCCTCTCCCCCTGCTCCTCCCACTCATGGTCGCTTGCTCTCTCTCTTTCCCTCTAATAAATAAATAAATCTTTGTAAATAGATAAATAGGGTTGTCTGCTTGGCTCAGTTGGTTAAGCTTCTGCCTTTGGCTCATGTCGTGATCCCAGGGTCCTGGGATCAAGTCCTGCATTTGGCTCCTTGCTCAAAGGGGAGGCTGCTTCTCCTTCTGCCTGCCTGCCTCTCCCCCTGCTTGTGTGCTGTTTCTCTGACAAATAAATAAATAAAATATTTTTTAAAATAAGGAAAGAAAGAAGACACATTTGAGTGTAGACATATTTGCATACATCATGGCCTTTTGTCTCAACATTTTAGTGTGTATTTCCTAGGAACAAGGTTATACTCTTATATAACCTCTGTATAGTAACCTAATTAGAAAATGTAACATTGATACTTTATTTTATGAATCATATTCTGATTTTATCCCAGCAATTCTTTTATGGTATTTTTTTTTTCTTCAAGGACAGGGCCCAGGATCACATGTTGCATTTAGTTGTCATGTTTCTTTACTTTCTCTCACTCTGGAAAAACTCGTTAGTCTTTCCTTGCTTTTCATAACACTGACATTCTTGAATAATCCATTCTATTTTACAGAATGTTCCTCAGTTTGGATTTGTCTGATGTTTCCTCATGATTTGATTCAGGTTATGCATTCCTCACTGAAAAATAACAAAAGTCATGAGCCCTTCTCAGGATACCAGATGTGGTGGAAACACTATCTAATACTTGCCTGGCTTTTCCCCCCTTTAAAAAAAAACAACACTTTAATCACTAAAGTTACATGTTTTAAAAGCCAAGTTTTTTTTTTAATGTGTATGCCTTACTTACAAATACCAGGTTTGAATTTAAGTCTAGGAAATTTTTGTGATCCATTTTTATATTTGAAGTATGGTTGACATACAATATTATATTAGTTTCAGGTGTACAACATAGCGATTTAGCAATTACATACATTGCACAATGTTCACCACAGTAAGTGTAGTTACCATCTGTCACCATACAAAGTTATTATGATATTATGCTTGGTTTTGCTTTTGTTATTTAACATTTTGGCACATATAATTCCCACCCTCCTCCCCCAAACCCAGCCACAATCAATTCTTCGAGAACAAAGTAACAGGTCAGAGCCTCACACTAGGGGGTGCATAAAAAAGAGGTCAGACCTCTGGCACATTTGGAGGATTTACAGCGAAAGAAGGAAGGTCGGCATCATGGAAAGTTGCTATAAAGTACTTTTGAATTCTCTTAGATCTCAGTTCTTTGTAGGGAGCAGTCCTCATTTTCTTGCCCAACGTGGAAGAAACTGTCAGTTCTGTGCTCACATCCCTACAATACTTACTGTTTCAATACATGGAGACAGTTGTCCTAATGCTAGCATATGACTGCCTGAGGGTTTTCTCTCAGCCCAGGTGCAGAGTAGGTTCTAAGTACTTTGGAGTTAATAACCCTGGGAGCAACCCTCAGCTAATGACTGATAAGAATTAGAAGATAACTACCCCAGCCTCCACTTGCCTGGGTGGGACAACTCCTAGAGGCTCCCAGCAAGACCGGGCCTCAATTGCCCCAGTGCAATTGCTAATTAATGTAACTAACTGTTCTAGGCTTCCTCCTGCCCTCCCTCATCTTACTTTCCCACTCCCCTATCCAATGCTTCCTAGGACCACCTTTCAAACTGCTTGGATTGAAATCTTTTAATTATGACCTGTTTCTGAAGAATCTGCCCTAAACTCAGTTACAGGGCTGTCCCAAAAATAACTGGCTAAAATTCCCCATTTTATCAAGCTTGAAATTCTACCCCTTAGAGATGCATATAGGGTGTTGGGTATTAACTTGGGAAACTCAAACGCCCCTTGCAGGATGAAAAAGTAGCTATCACTTTTTTCCCCCCCATATTTTAGGGGAAACTAGTTGGTTACATTGCTTTTCTCTTATTAATATTCAACCTGGCCTTAGTATTAGCTCAGAAGAATCATTAACCATTGTGAAGTAAAGACCTTAACCAGAGCAGACTAAATAGAGTTGTCTATGTTAGAAGGAGTACAATTTCAACTCTACATATGGAATTTGGAATTAAGAGACTGAATATACAAGTGGACAATGGCCAGACCATATATAAAAATAGAATTCTGGGGGCACCTGGGTGGCTCAGTGGGTTAAAGCCTCTGCCTTCTGCTCAGGTCATGATCTCAGGGTCCTGGGATCAAGCCCCAGGTTGGGCTTCTTTGCTCAGCAGGGAGCCTGCTTCCTTTCCTCTCTCTCTGCCTGCCTCTCTGCCTACTTGTGATCTCTGTCTGTCAAATGAATAAATAAAATCTTAAAAAAAAAAAAAAAAAGAATTCTGACCCATGGAGGGGATCAGAACATGCCACCTAAAATATACCATTTTGGCATATTGATAAATTTGAACTGAAGACAACTGAGAAATAGTAGAGGCAGAAGGACTTTCTGACCTCCTCTTTCTGCCTAAAAGTAGGTCATAAATTTCCCATGAGAAAGGTAGCCTCCTGATACCAAGAAGAAAAGAACATTCTTATCAACAGAGAAAGCAAGTTGACTCCAAGATGAGTCTGCTCAAACAAACCTTACTAAAATAACCCTTATCGTCCATTAGTTTCCCCCATATATTTTGTAGTCACTTTCCCACAATTTATTGCCCATAGAAACCCAAACCCCTTTCCTTTGTCTAGTCATTTCACCACAATGTATAGTCTTTGGTTGAAATGGTAGAGTAGCTTTGGAGTCTCACCACTGCTTTGGGGTTTTCACTTTTTTTTTTTTATGAAGCTCTCCATCCCACCCCTGCCACGTAAAAACATAACATTAAATAAGATTTACATGTTTTTCTTCTCTCTCTCTCTCTCTTTTTTTTTTTTTAGATTTTTTTTCTTTTTTAATTTATTTATTTGACAGAGAGAGAGCAAGAGCACAAGCAGGGGGAGCAACTGTGGGAGAGGAAGAAACAGGCTCTCCACTGAGCAAGGAACCCAATGTGGGGCTCGATCCCAGACCCTGGGATCATGACCTGAGCCGAAGACAGATGCTTAACCCACTGAGCCACTCAGGGGCCCCTCTCTTTCTCTTTTTTAAGTTTATTCATTTAGGTAATCTCTACACCCAAACGGGGCTCAAACTCACAACCCTGAGATGAAGAGTGGAAAGCTCTTCCAACTGAGCCAGGTGCCCCTGTTTTCCTTCTCTTAATCAGCCTTTTATCAGCTTAATTCTCCCTAAAACTAAGAGGGTACAGAAAAGTTTTTCCTCCCATATAACCACAATCTGAAACAACCTACCCAGGAAACCAAACTAGTATTCACAATAACCATCACAGAAAGCCAGCATACTGCAAGTCAGACTTCTAGGAAGTCAGATTGCATCCTCTAGTGATAGCCCACGAAACCCAACAGTAACCCCTGTGACAACCACCCCTAATGGCCAAGATTTGATTAATAACTTCCCATTTCCACCTTAAGACCAATGAGAGAAAGCTATTTATTTGCACCCCTAACCAAGTTACCCCACCTCCAGTTTCCCGATACAACACCCTTTATTCAGGGCATTTTTGAAGGCTTCCCTTTTTTCTACTATGAAGCTTTCCCAATCCTCTGCATGTCTGATGGTAGCTGACTTCCTTGATATGGCAAACTCCGAATAAATAGCTTACACTTGTTCTCATTTGGATGGTCTTTGTTTATTTCCACAGTGTTCACCCTTGTAACTTTCTACTTTAAGTTTCTACTGTAAATTTCTACTATAATTTGAAATTATACCTTATTCTATCTAGACTGTCCTAATATGAATGGCATGTGGTTACAGAGGTCCAAATATAATGATACTTTTCATCCCTGATTAAGACTATTTTAATCTCAGCGAGACAGAAACTTTAGGACACCTAGAGAAAAAAGCCATAGGCTTTTACTTGTCCTTTTTCCTCTAAGAAATTCACGTACAAACACAACATTTAGATATTACCAGTATAGTTTTTGTCTCTTATTCTTTGCCCAAAGGTGGGAATCTTCAATCATCTGAATTTTCTTAGTCCCCTGATGTAGTCCTGTACACTCAGCGTCTCAGAACTGAAGATTCTTGAGTGGCAACTGATGGTTTTACTATTGACTCTCTTCAGAAAACCTTCTAAGGGAGGTAAGAGAGTGTCTTGACCTTGTTAGGGTCCTTGTGATGTAACTGCCTTAATGTAACTGCCTTAACATCGCTGTGTAATTCAGGCCGGTAATTGCCTTATTTGTTTTCCACCCTCATTCTCACACTTAGGTGCTCTGCTGTACATTGTAGGGGGTTTAGATTCCCTAATCTACATTTACTAGCTGGTTTGGGGCCAGGTTCTGCCAATGGAAATTAAAAGACAAGAGGAGGGGAGATGCGACTCTCTTTTTCCAGTTTCCAGTAGCACTGAAACAACAAAGACTATTTAAGGATGATGACAGAATGGAGGTGGGAGAGGCAACAATAGTAGCTTTGTCTGGGCCAGGGAAGCTACAGGGACTCTGGCAGCTTGCAGCCTTGCAGGCTCCTGGGCTGCAGCTCCGAGAGCCGGGCCCCAGTAACAGAAGCCTTCGCTGCTCACACTCATGGCCTCTGCTTAATGATTTTGCTCCCTCAACCTAGGAATGGTTGTCATTATTACTCAGGGAGTAACCTTCCTTTCTTTGCCAGACTTTACAACAGGCTTAACCAATTCCTTTATTTAAATCTCCTCTAGTTGAAATAACTAGGGTGGTTTTTGTTTTCTAATCGCATACTGAATGATACAGATGCACAGTGGTGACATCCAATTAGAATTCCACCCATCCTGAAATCTCAGTGCATCTCTCTTGTATTCTATTTGGAGAATAAAGGGACAAGTTTCTGTCTTATCTCTTCAGGAAGATATTTGTCTTAGAGGAAGAACCTCAGGCAGTGGATTTGCATAGATTATTCATTCTCTCTCAATTCAGATATGCAAATACAGTCCAAGAAAGGACTCCATGACCTTGAGATTCTTTACTTAAGAAGAACAGTCTTATTTTAGTATTCTTGGTTTATAAATTAAAAAAATTCAAATAAATAACATATAGTAAATATTTTAAAAATTCATTTAATGGCCAGGCCTAACCCCATGTGGAAATCTTCCAAAATATCTCCCACGATATAGGTTTTTACCAAGCAGCAGTGTGAGGTATGTCTTGTGAAGGTAAATTAATGTACTTATCATCTTTAAACACAAGTTTCCCTTTGTATGAAGCCCAGTAATGCACTGCTGTGGAAGCACGGTTATTTTTTTGGTTGTGTTTGTTGGTGGGGGTTTTGTTTTGTTGTTATTATTTTTATAATTTTGTTGTTGTTGTTAAGCAAACTCTGTGTCCAATGTGGGGCTCTAACTTATGACTGGGAGATCAAGAGTCCCGTACCCCATCGACTCAACCAGCCAGGTGCCCCGGGTTGTCCTTCAATTTATTTGTTTGGTTTGTTTGGTTTGTTTTGTTTTTTAAGTAGCTGTCACTCCCAGCATGGAGCCCACGTGGGGCCTGAACTCATGACCATGAAGCCTAGATCTGAGGTGAGATCAAGAGTTGAGCACTTACCTGCCTGAGCCACCCAGGGACCCCTATTTGTTTTTTAAATGGTTCCTTGGCAGTAAGTAATACCACTGCCCCAAGCTATGAGTCTCTCCTTATCCCTGCAGCCCTGGAACCTTATCCTGACCCCTTCCCTGGAACCTTTCAGACCTTTCTAAGTTTAAGCAGCTAAACGGTCAATGACCTTGCTTCAGAACTGTGAGCAGTGCTCTTTCTCATTGCTGGATGTCCATACCAGTCACTATGGGTCTAGCTCCAGCACCCATGTTTAGCCCATTTTTCCTCCAGGGACCAGGTGAGATTTGGATCAGAAGTTCAATGGGGGAAGACAGGGTCTCTCATGAGGTGCTGCCATTCCAGCATCAAAGATCTAGGGTCTCCCAAGGAACCCCTGCTGATGGTCCCACTGAGTGACCCTCACATGACTGCTTATGGGAGCTGCAGTCTCTGTAGAATTTTGACTCTGAGCAAAAGAAGGAGAAAAAAATGTCGTTGGGCAGGTCATAGTAGAGGCAAATGCAGTCATGGAAAGATAGAGCTCTGTACTCTCTGCACAGACAGTCCCCACACAGAAGGGAGGTTGCAGGAAAATGCAAGGCTTTTGGGGAGCAGTTTGGAGCCAAGGGTTACCTGAGGAATAGGTACCACACTTTGATATTCTTGTTGAATTTTACCTCCATTTAATGTGATGAATTCATTAAAACTCACTGAGAGTACTTATCTGAAGAAAATGAGAGCACTTTGAAAAGATATATGCATCCCTATGCTCCCTTCATTATTCACAATAGTCAAGATATGGAAGCAAGTAGGCAGAGAGACAGGCAGAGAAAGGGGGGTAAGCAGGCTCCGTGCCAAGCAGAGAGCCCGATGTGGGGCTTGATCCCCGGGCTCCGGGATCATGACCCGAGCCGAAGGCAGAGGCTTTAACCCACTGAGCCACCACCCAGGCGCCCCTTTGTCTTATTTTTAAATGATATTTTCTATTTGATTGTTAATATATAGCGAGGTCATATAAAAATCTAATTATTATTTTAGAAAATTTACTAGAAAAATTTTGAGTGGAATCATTCAGCTCAGTGGAAACTGAGAAATCAGTACCGTGAATAACACTGCTGGTGTTAAGACAAATTGAAAACTTATCTAGATTACAAGCCGCTTATATGACTATCAGTTCAATTGAAATGTTGGAAGTTTTATGCAGTCTTTCCATGAAATTATGGTTCATACTGTAGCATCATTTATCTAGTGAGGGCTGCATCGAAAAGGTAATGCCAAATATTTTTAAAAATCATGAACTATTGGGACGCCTGGGTGGCTCAGTTGGTTGGGCGGCTGCCTTCGGCTCAGGTCATGATCCCAGCGTCCTGGGATCGAGTCCCACATCGGGCTCCTTGCTCTGCAGGGAGCCTGCTTCTCCCTCTGCCTCTGCCTGCCGCTCTGTCTGCCTGTGCTCGCTCCTGCTCTTTCTCTGACAAATAAATAAATAAAATCTTAAAAAAAAAAAAGCAAAAATATTTAAAAAAAAAATCATGAACTATTTAGGGTGCCTGGGTGGCTCAGTGGGTTAAGGCCTCTGCCTTCGGCTCAGGTCATGATCCCAGGGTCCTGGGATCCAGCCCCACATTGGGCTCTCTGCTCGGCAGGGAGCCTGCCTCCTCTTTCTCTGCTTGCCTCTCTGTCTACTTGTGATCTCTGTCTGTCAAATAAAATAAAATCTTTAGAAAAAAATCATGAACTAATTGGAAATTATTAGAATAATTTGAAGAACAACATGTACCAAGTTTTTATTATATGATAAGCAATTCTATACACATACATATATAGACCTGCATATATTCATATGTGATTGAATAAATAGCTTTATATGTATATATGTCTTATAGCTTAGAAATTAAGGAAAATATGTTTTAGAATTTTTACATTTATATATTGATATATAATTGTTAATTGTTAATTTATAACACACATTGATGATTAAATATGTTGAATATCAACCCTGGCTATAAACATCAATCAATCCCATCTTAAATAGGCCGAAATGGTTAAAAACAAAACAAAACAAAACCCTAAATAAATAAAAATAAATTATTTTTTCGCACATAATAGTAGTTCAGGATAGGTTGTTGGCTTAGTTTTGTCACTAAGTTCATTTTCCTATCTTCTTGTTTTCCTCAATGTGAGGGGACCCTTGGGCTAGAGCCTCTCATGATCTCAATATGGCTACAGTACTTCCTGCTGTCACATCTGTGTTGGTTTACAATATGTCCACAACCTCTTTAATACACCTCCCTGCAAAAGTGGAGTGTAATTCCCCACCTCTTAAATGTGAACTGTATTAAGTGATTCACTTGTAATGGGTAAAATAGGGAGGAAATGACAGTGTGTTACCCCTGAAATTAGGACACAAAGGCATTGTGGTTTTCTCCTTACAATTTCTCTTTGATCACTCACTCTGGGGAAAGCTGAGGACATTCTGTTAACCGTATGGAGAGGTGACATCGCAAGTAACTGAATGAAGCCTTCTGCTTCATTCAGTTATGAACTTCATCCAGTAATGAACTGAGACCTTCTGCCAACTGCCATGTGAAGGAGCCATCATTGAAGCAAATCCTCTAATCCTGGTTAAGCTTGCTGATGACTACAGCCCTAGCAAATGTCTCAACTATAACCTCATTGGAGACCCTGAGCCAGAACCACCCAGCTACATTGCTCCTGAATTTCTGACTCATAGAAACTGTGGAATGATACATATTTGTTGAGACAGTAAATGTAAATTGCAACACAGCACTAGATGACTAGTGTAATATCTGTGTATGATAACAGCTAGGGAAGGAAAGAAGCAACTCCTGTCTTTTACTCTCTCTCTCTCTTTTTTGCCCCACTGAGAAGCTTTCTGGAGACTCCCCAGCAGACTTTTTCACATTTTGCTGGGCAGACACGAGTCACATTCCAATGTCTTAATCAATGACTGGTAAGAGAATATTACTGTGATTGGCTTACACCAAACAAGATCCATTCCCTGGAGCTAGAGCTGGAGTCCGCTTCTCTGAAACAGAAGAGTGTAGGAAATGGTGACTTCTGTTGGAAAGGAAGTAGAGTAGAAGAACGGATATTGAGGTGACTTAAGAGAGTCCAAATTGTGCTCTGTTATCCAGTATCCACCAATTCTCAATGGTGTAACATACCAAAAATTCATTTCTCTGTCATACTACCTGTCTATTGTGGTTTGGCAAGGAGACGCTGCCTGAAGGAGGTTTTAGCTCAACAGTTGCTTCTGTGGTCTCCCCAAGGATGGGATAGGAAGGTACCAAGTTGTATACCAGCAATTTGTAAATTGTTCTGCCAGAAGTGACACATAACTCTTCCTCTGCTATCTTTTTGGCTAAGGTGATTATACGTAATTGCGAAGCGTTCAGGTAATGGAATCTGACATTGTGCTCAGAAACTGAAGACCCAGAAATATTTGGTGAACTCACTGCTGAATTACCAGCAGAGAAAAGCAGCATCTGTAATACCTGCTTGCTGAGGGACCAGAAATTGGGGTTGTAGTAGGAAAACAGACTTTCACACTCCAGCCCCTACCATTCCCCAAACCTCGCAAGGAATCTGTCTCTTCTTGTCCTTAAGAGCTGAAGTGCTTACAGATTGAATGTTGGGCATGTGGCATAGGGAGAGACCCTAGCTTAATCGCTGGATCTTAGTCTCACATGTGTGAACAGGTCTTAGTAGACCACCTGAAAATTTCAGTGAAGGCAGTATTGACTCAGCATCAAGTGTTTCATTGCAGTCTGAGAAAGGGTCTAATAATGTGTGATTTTGCTAATAACCCTAAAGTTACAAATAACATGCTGAAATTTTATTTTATTTTTTTAAAGATTTTATTTATTTATTTGTCAGAGAGATAAGAGAGAGTACAGGCAGGCAGAGTGGCAGGCAGAGGCAGAGGGAGAAGCAGGCTCCCCACAGAGCAAGGAGCCTGATATGGGACTCTATCCCGGGACGCTGGGATCATGACCTGAGCCGAAGGCATCCACTTAACCAGCTGGGCCACCCAGGCATCCCAACATGCTGAAATTTTAAAGTGCTTGGGTGTTGATATCTGCACCAAGAACTCACCTTTGCTAAGGATTCTTCAAAATTGTGAAGTGGCTATTATTCTAAAAGGATGCATGGAAACCTCCTGGCCAAGGAAAGAGATCAATTCTTTCACTAGGCTAGTTCTCTAGTTTCTGTCCTGCAAAGCTCCTGACCTGCTGGATTTCAGGTCCCCTGCTTTGCCTTTTTCTTTTGAGTTATTCTACATCTGCCTAATAGCTGATCTATTGATAAATCTGGAACTGGAACTCAGTTTTTCTGACTCCTGGTTGCGGTATCATTTAACAAACTCCATCTCGTTTTTCAGCTCTTCCCAAGAAGTTCTGTATCTCACTGCTCCACCCATCTGCACTCTGTTTTTCATGTCTTTCCTTTCTTCTCTCACAGCGCACCTTGTTCCTATCTTTATAAAGCATGTATCATACCACTCCGCAATAGCCGATGTCCTGAGTATCTTCCTTCCCAACCTGTTAGCTCTTTGAAAGCAAGTTCCATGTTTAATGGGATTTTAAAACCTTACAGTTCTGCTGTAGTGAATAGTACCATAGGGCCTGATTGTTAGGGAGTGTTCAATGTTGAATGAATATTGAATATTACAAAGTTCAAACTCTAGGAGAGGGATTATATATTTCTGCATTGTAGGAATTTCCACTACTCTAAAAGAGTCTTTAAAAATTCACTATGGGGTGGCTGGGTGGCTTGGTTGGTTGAGTGTCAGACTCTTGGTTTCCGCTCACATCAGGATCTCAGGGTGCTAAGACTGAGCCCCATGTTAGGCTCCACAGTCAGTGGAGACTCTGCTTGAGATTCTCCTTCTCCCTCTGCCCCTCCATTTCTCTCTCAAATAATCAATAAATAAATCTTAAAAAAATTCGCCATAAAATCCATTGTTTTCACTTCCTAAAGCAGGGTAAGCTATTAATATCTACTGAAATATAAAGAACCAGTGGGAAGCACAACAAATGTAGGCCCTAGTTTAGTATTAACACTTCATCCAATCAACTCCTTATAAGCACGGTACTGGCAGCGGTTTTCAGCTTAGGGGTTCGGGTGGGGAAGAGGACACTTCTATCATTAAGTATCAAGATCTCCAGGGATGGGGTGGAAAGTGTAGTTTGAAGATCCTAAGGCAATGCCTGTAAATTCACCCCCAGGAGAACGGGATTTCCCTTCCTCCCTTACCATAGCACAAAGGGAGTGATGTTGAAGTATTGGCCAAGCTGATTTTGGTCTTGTCGATTGTATAAAGCACTGCCCCCTCCATCCCCTCCAGAACACGGAGACTTAGGGAGCACGGCTTTTATTATCCTAAGGTGGTTGAGCTCTTATTCTTTGGGGGTTCATCTAACCGTCAAAGAATTACATTATTTATACGTGTGGGTATTTATGGAAGATCGCTGATTATTAAGCTTTATAGTAAGGGCCTTTGTTCTTGGTCTTGTGGGTGGGAACTGCCAAGTCCATCCCGGTTCTCCTCCTTAAGGAGGTCGTACCCTGGCTCAGGAAAGCTAGAGATAGCCTTCAGCGTGCAGGGTGTTGTCTGGCTGTAGATGACTGGAAAGCCTGGAGGCCTGCAGCCTTCCAGCGTACACTGCCACCTTTTAGCCTGTGAGCAGGAGCTTCCAAACTCGCTGGAGTGGAGACTTGCAAGGGGTGGAGCTGGAATGTCTTCCGCATTCCTCCTCCTCCTCCCACTTCCCTCCCCCACTCCTCCTCCTTCAGCTCTTTGACTCACTCTTCTCTCCTTCCACCTCCTGGCCCCCCCTTCCTGTCCCTCCTTCTCCAGGCTACGGGGTGCTGCTGGGGGTGGGGGTGGGGGTGGGGGTGGGGTGAGTGGCTGGAAACAGAAAGTGGGAGGACCTCAGTCTGAGTCCAGGGAGCCCTGGTAGCACCTTGGCCCCTGAGCACGTGGACATGAACCCTCTTCACATTATCTGTAGCCAAAGGCAGGACTAGCTTCACAAAACCTTCTGAAAGGACGCCCAGGTGTTTCAATTATAGTTTTAGAGACAGCATGTCCATTCATGCTTACTAATCTCTCATCTGTAAAATGGGGATAAAATAAAAATTAAACAAATGTTTTCTAAAAATAGGAAGCTGTACAACAAAGCTGTGTTCATTTCCTGTGAATGGTAAAGAGGAACTAAGTAACTGCGCTTTGTTGATTTTATTCCAGCTAAATACAAAGACAGACCCTATACAACAAATGTTTTCTTTTGTTCTTGGCCTTGTAAGGAGTCATTTCTCTACAAAAAAAGAATCCCCTTTGTGCATTCCCTGGCCGGACTGGCCATGGGGATTATGAAGAGAAAAGCGCTCCCGAGCTGTTTTCCTGGTTAGAGACATTGTTCTGGAAAGCAAGCTGGGTTGCCATAGCTACGGCTCCCCAGCGGCCTCGCCCTGCCCCTTTCCACCCCGCCTGCCTGTGCTGGCTGCTGGTACTAGGGCTGTCCTCACTTCAGATATTCCTCCCCACAGCACGGAAATGGTAGGGAAATTCCAAACTATTTTCCCTAGATGGCCTCTGAAGGCCAGAGGCACGGGAATAAAAAAAAAAAAAAATCCCTCGTCAGGCAGTCCTGAATTGTCCTTGGGAAAAAAAAAAACACAAACAAAACAGCTATTAGATTGAAAGCTCGTTGAAGGCAGGAACCTTGTTCTCAGCGCTGAACCAATTCTCCTCCTGTCACTATGATCATTTTCCTCCCTAGCCCAAAGGAGGTCGATGCATATAGTAGGATCTAGGAAAATTTTATGTATCATTAGCGAGTGAGTTTGCATTTTAACACGGACTCTAGAGCCAGAATCCTGGCATGCCACCTCAATCGATAAAAGACCTACTCTTGCAAGTTTCACTGTCCTCATCTCTGAAATGGGGATGATAATACCTAACTCAGAAATACATGGTGGAGATTGAATGAGATAACTTAGTATGTGAAACATTTGGTATTATGTCAGGTTTATAGCAAGCCCTCAGTGTTATAGTGATTATTACTATTCTCTCATCTGTAGCCTCCTTCATGTTCGTGCGGGGAGAAACACCGTCCCCTACTAAAAAACAAAACCCCCTCAAACGACAAAAGAAACAAAAAACAAACAAAACAAAAAAACCACCTTCTAGCAGAATGTACAGCAACCCAGGTCTAAAAGTTAATTAAATGAACGTGTCAGAGCAGCACAAGTTATTTATTTGTGTATTAAGCGTCAAATAGAACATGCTAGTAACAAGTTCGATTTCTGGTAGGTTGTTGCACTAAAGTAATGCAAAGTGTGTGTGTGTTCCCATTGTATCTCTACAGTAGAAGGATTGTGACATCTTTCAGCTTGATCTTCTCCCTCACCCCTCCCCCAATCTTTTAAGGAGTTTCTGAAACTAGGCAGACCTAGTTGCCATTGTGTGTATTTGAAATCTCTAAACTCCATAGGGGTTCCCCACGAGCCTCCTACATACACCAGGGCTGCCTTCCAAGTCACAGAAGCCCTGGGGTTCGTAGGCACTTAAAACTGGCGCGGCAGGAAGATTCTTAATCTCTGGACACTCCAGAGTGAATTTAGCACCTTCCACCCCCCAAATTTCCTGAGCTTCCCTCTCTCCCCCAAGGCAGGCCCAGGCTTTGTCTAGAATTCCAAGGCTGCCTTCGGAGTTTTGGGGGGAGTCAGGAGACGTAAGTGGCCTGGGAAGGCTCTGAGCCAAACCTGGCCGCAGGATGTGCACACCCTCAAGGGCTGCGGACCACGTCTCAGACGATTAGACTCTCAGGGGGGCTCTTCTGGGATGGGACCCATCCTATGTCCCGGAGCTTCTGGCACCTGGGGGAGGAGAGGCGAGGACAGGATTATCATTCCACTGTTACCTAGCACTGCTGCGTCTGTCTCTTGGTTGAGAAGGTATGTACAGCTTGTTTGTATTTTGGGACACGAACGAAAAGAGCACATTGACAGTGTGGAGTATGTTCGTTGTCATTAATGAGCAGGGCTGAAGAAGCCTGGTCAGGACACGTGTAAGTGCCAACTGAATGTAAGGTGCTCCCACAACACCGATGGGCGGTGTACTTTGTGGTTGTGCAATAACGCAGCAAAGGTGCGGAGAGGTGGTGTGAACTGCAGGGTGTGAAGTGTTGTTCCCTCTGCTTCAGACCCTCTCACACATTTCTCCTCCTCCACCCGCCCCCAGCAAACACTTTAAACTACCCAAGACACATAATCCTCCCCTCCCCCAACACTGCAGCCCGCTTTCTCTGAAAACTGATACCCTGAGGCCCTTTTCCCTCACCAGCTACAATTAGGGGCAGTAGGAGGGAAAATGCGGGCCGGATCATGGCACAGAGGCAGTGTTCTATAATTTTTCCTCCCGTAACAGGCCCCTGTTCCGGCTCCAGGCCTCATATTTTATCTGACTTTGCTACTCCAGGAAACAGCTTTAGGCTCCTGCGAGTCCAGGCCAAATCCACTTCTTTCTGCGAAGTCCATTCTGTATTTTCTGTTTCACCCTAGTCAAGTCTCAGCCGAGGCTGTTGTTCTCAATCCAGCTCAGAAACTGGCTCAAACCGCCCTGAACTGGATTTGGTGGCTGTTGAGACACAGTTTCTGCCTCTTTGTTAGGGCGGATCCGGCCTCATTCGCTCTTCGGTTTCCCTCCCTCCTGTTTTCCCAGAGTCACCAACAGCAGTTCCCCTCCCCCAGCCTTACCAGTTTGGCCTTTTTTTACTCTTCCCTGGGCCAGGGCCCCAGGAAGTAGATTAAATTCTTTAATAAAATAGTGGATTTAGGTTGCAAACCTTCAGCTTCTATTACATTAACTATTTAGTTCGGCTTTTCTCAAGTTTGTTATCTAACCAACTGACATGGTGCCCTTAAAATCTTGGCTCTCAATCTAACCTAGAAAGATTTAAAATTTTCATTCTGGATGGAAATAACTTTAAGCTCTACACCAAATGCTGAAAGGTGTTGGTGCAGTACCTTGTTAATTTCCGTTTTGTAGCTCTATTTAATTTAAATCCGTTCTTTGCTGAGAAATGACAAAACATATTATGTATAGAATTTTTAAACAGTCGCCCATACCGGCTCTCTACTGCAACTGCGCGATTCCCAGAGAAAGAAGTGAAGAATGGAGGTGTTTTTGGTTTTTGAACGTGTGATTTTTTTTTTAACCCTGGACCAGATTCTATGACTTTAGTGAAGAAACCTGTTCGGAGAATGCGCGGGGGGGGGGGGGGAACCATTCCTAACACGATGCAGGTGGAGGCAAGACCGGGGGTGTGACAGAATAAGGCTAGAACAGGGCTGGGCACTTGTGTACAATTTCTCTTTCTATGAAATTTAAGCATTTCTTAGGTTTCTGAACCAGAAAGAGAGGATGGTTGCCCTACATGGTGGATGGACTAAATGCCACCAAAGCGTACACTTTAAAATGGTTAACTTCATGTCACGTGAATGTTAGCTCGTTTTTTTCAAAGTTCAGTGTTTTCTTAACAAGAATTTTTTTCCTTTTCCTTTTGCTGCTTTTGAAGTCAGAGGAGAAACAGATAATAAGTAACCATAATCTGGGTGTGGTTCTGTTGGCGCTGGCCGACTCCCGGGTCTCCCTCTGGTGGCCAAACCAAGCAGCACGTCAAGATGTGGGAAGGCCTTGGAGCCTGTCTCAATTATATGTCGAAGCACAAAGCCCGGGCTGCTGTGCGAAGAATTGTACTCCCAGTCCCTTGCTTCGTGGGCAGTTTCTCTTACTCATGTGCATGGCTCAGGGCTATTTTACAGAACTAGGATGACAGGTGTCTCACTTCCATGGTATCACAGGTATTAACTCTAAAGGTGCCATTTAAAATTCACCCTGGAGTCTCCCAGCAGAACCGGACATACTGTCATTTCTCCTAGAGCACAAATCTGAGTAAGTTGCTCATTTAAGTGTTTTGTTTCAATAGAGCATAAAGTGCTGGAAAAAAGCCAATTCTAACAGTAGCTCTGGAAAAGCTATTTTTACACGCGGGAGGGGAAAGGCTGGCTTTGTCTTGTGACTCATTCCCCTGAGAAAGGTGACTTAGGTTGGGGCCAAGGTAACCTTTGAAATGTCTGTAAAAGAGGTGAAACCAGCATCTGAATGTGTTCTTAGGAGGTTAGGAGATTTACAAATCATCATCATTGTGGGGAGACCAGCAGTGTATACTCTATTGGAGTCCAAGTAATCCGCATTGGCCCTCTCATTGTTAGATTAACTCTTGGGATTTTCACACCTTTTGTTACATGGGCTTGAAGTGTTTCTCCCTAGTGGAGCTCTTCCTCCTTACCTGTAGGCCTTGCCTCCTATGTCACTTCCTCAGAGAAGCTTTCCTGAACACTTAGTCAAAAGTAGATTTTCTATGACCATTTATCTTCCCACATATCCTTTTTTGTTACAGATTTTTCTGTTGTAGCCCTGCCTAACTTACATTTATATGTGTTTTCATGTTCCTCCCTCACTGTTTTCTAAGTCCCTTAGGGCCGTGTCTGTCTGTCTGATCAGAACGGTGTAACCAGCTTTTGGAATAGTACCTGGCAAAAAAGTAACAGGGAATAAATATTTGTCGAACTGATAAGTTAAATTCAGATACTGTATCTCTAGCCTTAGTCCAGGGCTTGAAAAGTCTTTTATATCTGGTAGCTTTTTCAAGCCTTGGCCTGTGTTCTTTTTCTTTTGGGGACTCTCAGTAACTACAGATTTATTTTATAGTTCCTCTTCTTGAAATGTGAGAGCTACTGAGTGGAATGGAATCTTTACGATTTCTTGGTTTTATTCCCCTACCTCCCCCAAAAGAAACTGACTAATCCAAATTCTGATAGTCTGTGTTTTCTCATCTGTAGTACTTGGTTTTACTCTGGGGTGGGGCTTTTGATTTCTGAATCTGGAGTTTTCCACATGGTGTTCCCCTCCCCTCCCACCAGGAGGAAAGGGCCTACTACTTTTTTCTTCAAAAGAATCTCCTTCTTCTGTCCAGGGCCAGGAGAGGAAGAGACAAGCTTATCCATGTGGAGATTCAAATTCCTTGGGATTTCAAGCGGCCAGTTTTTCTCTCTGAGGACTGTCAGACTAGATGTCCTACAGGAATTCCTTTGGAGCATTTCTTTAGGAATTGTCCGTCCTTACCCTGTTCTGAAAGCTGTGCTGTGGGTTGGAGAACTTTTGTGACATGTGGCATTATCCTGTATTCGTTGGGTGGTTTTGACTGACTGGTGGTTGTACACCTGGTAGAATTTCCGTAGCTGCTTCCAACTGGTATAGGGTGATAGTTAAGAGACTAAACATGGAGATCAGAAAAGCCCAACGCTCTGAAATTTTGGTCTTCCCATCCATTTTGCTTTTCATCTACACAAAGGGCATGCCCACTTTACAGAGTTGTAATAATCATTACAATAGCATTTACAGAGCAACTCTTTATGCTAACTACTCTTCTATATATGTGCCACAACACCACTACTGTGTGTGTATATTTATATAACTAATCCATACACACATACACACACACGCACACACATGTATGGGTAGGTAACATTTTCCTGTTTCACTGTTGAGGACACGGAGGCACAGAGAGGTTAGGGAGCTTGCCCTAAGTAACACAGTAGTAGGTGGCAGAACACATACACAAACCCAGGCTGTCTGGGTTCCGTAGTAGGTGGCAGAACACATACACAAACCCAGGCTGTTTGGGTTCCAAAGCTACGCTTTTAAAACCCTAGTCCCATTTACCTGGCACAAGTGAGTGTTAACTAAATATTAGTTTTCTGTCTCCTTCCCTATTTCCATGAAAACAATCCATTATTTCCTTGAAGTATTTTAGTACAAAACCGTAGAAATTTAGAACTGACACAGTGCCCTGCTTTTTCAGATAAGGAAATGGAAGTCCAAAGGGCTTGAAATATTTGTACTGTGTGGCTGGCTGGGACTAGATCTTGGCTCTCCTGACTCATCCGTGAGAGAATAATTGTTCTCCATATTAATGTGTTCTATTTCCTTCCTCTTACCATTTCTGAAAAGAAAGGAAAAAAAAATCCTTTTAGGAATCTCTTTCTCCCACCCCCACCTTGTTTTCTGCAATTAAAGAACACAGGCTGCACTAGCTTAACGAGATGGAATGTGCCGCTTCTCTGCCAGAGCGCATAGAGGGAGGGAGCTAGATTTTGCCACTGGCAAAGCCAGGAGAGGGGAAAATTAGCACTCCTCCGTTCTCTCTCACTCTTTTCCTTCTTCATCCATTTCCTACTTTTTTCTGGCTCCAGCTCTCTCTTCCCCTTTCCTGGATTATGAGGCTCAGAGACCTGCTGTTGCCCACATTAATCAACAGTCAACCCTGAACAGACAGGAGTAGTAAAGTAGGTGGTCAGTATCTGCCTAGTCTCCCCCGCCCCCTGGATGGAACAGTAGATAAAACCGTAAATTCCTGTCTTCTTGCACGATGATCTCAATACCAGCCTTTCCATGATTTAGTTAACCTGTGCTGGCCATAATTTTCTCACCTTTCTGTTAAATACTATCTTTCCTGTTGCTTTTGCACAGGGAGTTTTGGGTTGGCCATGAAGAAGTGCTGTGATAAGGCTCAGGAGACTGCAGTGTTCTGATTTATTTTGTTCAGCTTAAAATAAAATTTCTAAGTATCCCATATGTGTCTGTAGTTGCAAAAGTGCAACATGTCTTTACAGTCTTTGAATGGCACTGTTTTAAAAGGTCACAATATGTAGTGTTATGCTGTAAATACAGAGAATATACATTTCAAAGGAAATTTATGCCTTTGCTATCACAGAAGAGGAAATTGATATATTTCATTTTCTTCTTTTTCTTCCTCCTCCTCTACCTCCTCCTCCTTCTCTTCTTCTTCGCCTCTCCTTCTCCTCATTCTCCTTCTCCTTCTTGTCATCCTCCTCCTCCTTCCTCTCTTTCTCCTCCTTTTCCTTAGCAGTTTTCTTTGAATTGGACCTTGAAGTAAAGAGAACCATAAAGGGAGCTTCCAGCTCGACTACTTGATGGATGATGAGTAATAGTGAGAAGTAAATTTGACAATATAGGTTAGTTTCAGATAGTAGAAGTTCCTGATTTTAATGAAGCTTAAAAAAAATTTATTGAGTTTCTCCAATGTGCTAGAGTTTTTTGTCTTGTTTTGTGTTTTGGTGTATGCTAGATACTGTCATCATCACACACAACCTGGAAACTGGGCAAACTGAGACTAGACAACTTGCCTGAGTCCTCACCGAGAAGGCACAGTTCCTTTCTAGGAATTCATAGTCTACAAAGAGAGACAAAAAGAGATCTAAAATCGTAACTCATTGTTCTTGAGGCTGTAATAGAGATTGGTCAAGCTGTAGGGTGTCGCAATGCAGGGGGTGATTATCTCTGACAAGTCGCTGAGAAGGCAGAAGAGGAGAGGCAGTCTTGAGGAAGATAACAGCAGTGTTGCTAGAGCTGGGTATTGAAGAAGTAGGCTTTCGCACCAGTGACGCAATGGGGAGGGACACATCGATCAGAGGGAATGGAATATCATAGGCCCAGAGATCTGAAAATGCCGTGTTGTGCTGGGGAATAGAAAGCCATGTGAGTGGAGTATAGAGTAAAAAGGGAGAGCAGTGGGAAGTGAGGTTGGAGAGGCCTGCGTGCTAGATTACTAAGGGTCTTGGGTGCCACGCAATGGTGTTTGAACTCATTTCCTCTAGGTCTGGGGGTTTTGCACAGCACTCCTAAAAAATGGACATTTTGTAGAATTCCAATACATTTATTTATAGAAGCCACTGACACATCTTCACAGTGCTCAGGAGGTTTGAGGAACATAGTGTTATCACTACAGTAGGTAAAGTGCTACACTGAGGCATTGTGGGTTTGCCCAGGGCTAAGAGAAAGTCCCTGGATGAATGGGTCACTCTAGTTTTAAGCAGGAATGTAACAGCTAGCCTGAGAATGACTCTAGTAGCAGTTTGGAGGATGGAATGGGGAAGCAAAGGGAGGAAATGCCAGGAACCCAATAGTTATTGGGTAATGCTGTGTTCCAGAGGGACACTCCATACCCTCCCAGTATTATAACTAGACACTGTTTATCTTATTTCACTAACAGAGAAACTGAAACTCAGGAAGTTTATTTGTCCAAGGTCATGTGGCAGTAAGTGGTACCACTGGGATTTGGATCTAACAGTGTTTGAATCCAGTGCCCCAAACCCTACTCATTATATCCAGGGGGATGTCCCTGGGGGCAGGGAGAGATTGCTACTTAAAACTGTAAAAATGATAGGACAAATGAAAATGTGGTGGACGGAGAGGGGGAAAACACAGAATAGTGGTGAATATTTATATTTAGGGATAGGAAGAGAAAAAGGAGGAGCCATATCCTGTATGATTCAAGGAGAGAGAGAGAGAGAAGCCGAAAGAGTGTAGCTTGATTAAAGAAAATGGGAAAGGTGATTTCACGAAGGGAAGGATGATCCTGAGTGTCAAATATGGTAGAAGCTAAGGACCAGGAGAACCGTGGAAAGTCTCTGGAATTAATTTTAGAAAGCTATTAATGCGGTGAGTGTAGCAGGTTTGTAATGTTGTCCAGTCGGCTGTATTTCTCTGGTTTTCATTCCTTATCTGTTTCACTTTAAGGGTAGGCCGCCAGAGAGATTAATGTGGAAGACTTTGGTGGTGGGCGGGGGGGGGGGAAACAGCCGTTGTTGTGTTTTTTATTTCAGAAAATGGGGGCAGGTGATTTTGTAGCTCACATAAATCGTCTCTTCGCTGCTGGCTCTCCTCAGGGTGGGGCACCTGCCAGGCCCGCACCTGCTCCACCTTCCTCTGAAGCCTCTCTGGGCTTCTCTGACTCCTGGCGGCTCTGTGTTTAACTCAGTGATGGAGGGCACCAGCTTCTCCCGCAGGACACCCGCATCACCAAGACCGAAGGCAGTGAGAACTGGCAAGCCTTCTAGTTTGTGCTCGTGGGTTCTAGCTTGTCCTTACTCTCCACCACATGGTGTCCATCTTCTCTGTCCAACTATTTGACTTGCAGCTGTCACACACCAGCATCAGACCAAAGCCAACAACCTTACAGAGAATGTTCACCTAGATCTCCCAACTATAGATGATCCGTGTTGTGTGTGTGCATGTATCATATATATACATACAAACATACATGCATATATATTAGTGTATACACATATATGCCTTGCAGCCATTTTACTTTTTTGTTGAACTCTGGCTGGTACAGTAAGAGAAATGGAAAAGGAAGCATCAAGTGTGAATTACTCTCTGGAAAAGTATGGTAGTCATATGATAAATATCTACTGAGCCCGTTATGGGCCTGTGCTTGGTTTAGAGACTATAACGATGAACAAAACTGATACAGATAGGAGACTATAGTCTAGATAAGGAGACAGATGATGAAAAAACAAGCAATCAAATATATATTACAAACGGTATGAATGCTCTAAAGGCAAAACACAAAATACCTCCCCTTCCCGGATGACAGAGAGATACTAAGAGCAAAGAATATATTGTTTAGACTGGGAGGCCGGGGAAGCATTTTCTCCAATGTGATGTGTAAATTGAAATCTGAAGGATTAGTAGGACTTAAGAAAATCATTTTAGGAAAAAGGAATGGCCTGTATTAGCCCCGAAATAGAAAAGAGTCCCAGGTGTTCTGGGAACTGCCAGATGCCCAAGTGGGTGGGATCTGGTAAGAGAGAGAGAGTGACCTGAAGCTCTCTTCAGTGACCTGAAGACTGCCAAAAAAAGTTCTGTGGCCTGTCAGGGATTCTGGAATTAATCCCAGGAGTAATGGAAAGCCATGTTTGTTTGTTTGTTTGTTTGTTTTTTTAAAGATTTCATTTATTTATTTGACAGACAGAGATCACGAGTAGGCAGAGAGAGGAGGAAGCAGGCTCCCTGCTGAGCAGAGAGCCCGATGCAATTTGGGCTTGATCCCAGGACCCTGAGATCATGACTTGAGCCGAAGGCAGAGGCTTAACCCACTGAGCCACCCAGGTGCCCTGGAAAGCCATGTTTTAATAGCTAAGATTCTCTGCTTGCAAGGCACAGAAATACAAATCAAAGCAGCGTAAGAGAAAAACAGATTTTTATTGGTTCATATAACTGAAACGCAGGAAGTGCAGGAGTGGAGGTGGCCTTGGGTGGCATAGAACGGAGGACGTTAAAACTGTCAAAACTGGTTTTTTGTTTTTTTTCCTCTTCACGTGTCATTGCATTAATGTTTCTATAATTAGATTTTTAATGAGGTTGGATCCATATATCACATCTTTATAGCTTGTCCTCCAGTCTGCAACACTTTCCTGACTATATCAAAGAGCTCTGAGTTATAAACAGATTACTCTGCCTGGGGAAATAGAGAAGTAACTGACAGCAATTTCTCACATCCTTACAAAATCTTGTTTTCATAAAGAATTGCTCAAGATTTTGAAAAGAGCATAATTATGTCACTTTCCTCATGTCTGGATAGTATCAAATACATTTTTGCACCAGACTTTGGATTCTTTTCCCTCCAATATTACAGTCTCACCCCATTTGAGTTGTGGTACACAGTTCTGCTAAAGACATTCAAGCAACATTTTATTTTAAATCAGTTCTGAGGGCTTTGATATTGTTAGAAACTAGAATTATATCAGTTTTTGTAGGGTCCAAAATGGACCAGAATGGTGAAAAGCAGACTTGAGATGATATTGGTTTTATCTGTTTTATCTTATCAGTCTTTTCTTCTGAGAAACGAAATCAAATCTGCCTCACATTAGCAGAGTTGACAAGAATGTGTTAAAAAGAAGGTATGTAGGGGCACCTGGGTGGCTCAGTGATGCCTCTGAGCCTCTGCCTTCTGCTCAGGTCATGATCCCAGGGTCCTGGGATCGAGCCCCACATCTGACTCTCTACTCAGCAGGGAGCCTGCTTCCCTCCTCTCTCTCTGCCTGCCTCTCTGCCTACTTGTGATCTCTGTCTGCCAAATAAATAAATAAATAAAATCTTTTAAAAAATAAATAAAAATTAAAAATGATTAAAAAAATAAAAAGAAGATATGCTCCCTTGGGTGGGAGCTTTGCCTAAATGACTATTAATCAAAACTCTTTAGTTGTGAGTATCAGAAACTCCTTAAACTGACTTAAAAAGAGAATGCATGGGTGAGCATAGCTGAGAAATTCAGGAATACAATCACATCAAGAACAGCTGGGGTTTTGAGCTGATATGATTTCAGTCAGGCTCAAGTCCTTCCAATTCTTGGCCCTGCTTTCCTTTTTGTGGCTTTATTCCGAGGCAGGTTATTTGCACATACTGGCCCCTAGCAGCTCAGCTCTAGACTTACATTCTAACAGCTTGAACAACCTTAGCAGAAGAAGGACTTGACTTTCCATATGGTTACAGCATTCCAGTCTAGACATATCTCAAATTTGAACTGATTGTGACTAGGATGGAGTATCTGCTTGGTCAGACTTAGGTCCAGTGCCTGCTGTGAGCTAAGACTGGGAGGGGAGGCAGCCTGATTTTGGAGTACCTGCACTGAGAGTGGGATTCGGGGAGTACATCCTAGACAGGCAAAGAAGAACCCAGTCAACCCCTTGACTGTTCAACGTCGTGCAGACCCTAGTTTGCCCATTTAATGTAATGTAGCCATTTGTGTTAATAAAAAATAGTTGCCTCCAAAGGACAGTGATTCAAATCGTCATCTAGTAACCTGTTCAGTTCAAAGTTCATGGCATCTAGCTGTCACAAATTCCTTTTGTTTGGTTTTAGAGGTATCTTCTCATGATTTTGGGATCTAGCAAAATAGTATATTTGACCATCCTAACATATCTGTTGCACAATTACGAAAGGAAAACAGGAGTACCACAACTAAAATCTACCATTTGGGGTGCCTGCATGGCTCAATTGATTGAGTGTACAACTCTTGATTTCAGCTCAGATCACGATCTCAGGTTTGTGGTAATGAGCCTTGCAATGGGCTCCGCACTGGGCGTGGAGCTTGCTGAAGAGTCTCTCTCCCTCTGCCCCTCCCCACCACTCTGTCTCTCAAAAACAAAATAAAACAAAACAAGAAAACAAACACAAAAAACAAAGAACATCCCCCCCAAAACCCTACCATTTTCAGAGAAGAAAGGGAGACCATCTATAATGGCTACTGGTCTGTGGCATATAAAATATCCTGAAAAACAGGATCAGCAAGAAATTCTTGCCATAGCAGTGGTTTGAGTTCCTTGGTCAGCTAGTCTGTTTGTCATGGGCTCTGCTATCTGAAAAGCCTTTCCTTTCCTAGTTACAGTTGAGGTTGTCACGAGGGAAGATAGATTGATTGATTGCCAGTCAGATTCCTTTAGGGAAGGTTTGAGAGACGAGTATTAATTGCCTTAGGAAATGTGTAATCATAGGGTTTTGTTTCCCAAGCCTGGGCTTTCTAAGGTAATACGACTTCTTTACAAAATTGGTACTCTTTTTTTTTTTTCCCCCCTCTACTCGTATTCCTGGAGCTTAAGATCAAAACCAGAGTTCTTCTTTTCTTCTCTCTTAGAAACAAACAGTGCTTGGCCACCAAATTAGCCTGTAGCCTGTGCACCTCTATCACAGCCTTGAGGTGAGGAGACAGAGCTAATCAACCCTTCCTTTTCTGCAACATTCCAGTGACTGGCTCTTTGAAAAATTAGAACAATTGTCCCCTTTGTTAGGCAGGGAATGAATAATAGGAAGTGACTGGAAGTGGTCTGTGATATTCAGTATCCTGGCTTCATTAGCATTTACTTTAGCTTAGAGTATAGAATTTGGATATTCTTATCCTGGAAAACCAAGACTGTCAGCCATCTTGGATTATTAACCATAGGAAAACCTATATCTTTTATCTTTTCTGTTTTTAAACAGGTGAGCTTCAAACAAAGCTTGGCTCTTTGTTGTTGGACATTACCAAAAAATAAACATTCTAACATAATGCATTTTCTATGGGGTCCTCTGAACATATTTTCTTTCGCTTTTATTTATTTATTTGAGAGAGACACAGAGTGAGAGAGATGAGAGGGGAGAAGGTCAGAGGGAGAAGCAGATTCTCCATGGAGCTGGGAGCCTGATGCAGGACTCAATCCTAGAACTCCGGGATCATGACCTGAGCCAAAGGCAGTTACTTAACCAACTAAGCCACCCAGGTTCCCTGAACATATTTTCTATCCACCTTTGTTTGTTTGATACATGGGAGTCCCAAGATAAAAATAAGCAATTATGGCTCTATTATAAAAAAAGAATCAAAACTCTACCTTAAATTGTGTTACACCAAAAAGGTAATAGATTAACTTTTGTAAGTGAAAAGTCCAGGGACAGCATTTGTCTTAGTATTCTAGGGCTATGGTAACAAAATATCACAGAATGGGCAGCTTAAAAAACAAATTTATTTCTCACAGTTCTGCAGGCTGGGAGTCCAAGATCAAGGTGTCTTCAGTTTGGCTTCTCCTGTCTCTTTGGCTTGCAGATGGTCATCTTCTCTCTGTGTCCTTACATGGCCTTTTGTTTGTGTGTATGCATTCCTGGTGTCTTGTTCTCTTCTTAAGAACATTTGTATTGGATTAGGGCCCATCCATATGACCTCATTCAACCTTAATAACCTCTTTAAAGCCCTATCTCCAAATACAGTCACATTGATGGTTAAGGCTTCAACATATGAACTTTGATGATACATGATTTAGTCTATAACTACTGTTTTCACATGCTTTTGGACTGAGAGCCAAAATGATATCATCAGGATTCTCTAATTCTCCTTACTTTCTTCTCTGCTGATTTTATGTTCAATCAGGCCTCCAAGTGCTAGTCCTTTGACAACTCTCGATTATGCTCTTACGATTTAACAACTTTGGGGGGAAGATAACATCTTTTTCTCAATGATTTTAATAAGAAATTCTGTGATTGCCTCCTACTGGCCTGGAATAGGGCATGTGTATTTCCTTGGAACAATCACTAGGGCCAGGCCCATTGGATACATGATTGTCCAAACCTGAGTCATATGCATGCCCATTCCTGGACCCAGGACAGAGGTGAGGTGCCCCAACTTGAACCATGGGAACTGAGGAGGGAAGAAGGTGTTTGTTTTTTCAAAGGAAAATTAAGGATGTTGCTCTCAAGAGAATGGGGAACAGATGATGGCAGGCAAAATCTTAACAAATACTACTCCATGACATTTGAATTTTTTTCTAATGCCAAGATGCTATTACTTGATCCTGAGTCACTGAGTATTTTGAACCATGCTGATCCGTTGTTTTATAGGATAGTGCTGGCGTTATTTATAAAATTCAGAGTTCTTTCCATAAGCCTTAGAAGTGTAAAGGAAACATGCAATTAATTTGGAAGCACAGGAGTGTTCGTGTACTGACGTATTTTCCGCTACTAAAAATGCTAAATTGGACCCTCCGAGGAACGAGGCACCAGCTCTCATCCTAAGAAATACAAAGGTGAACTTCACTGTAAAGGATCCTCATTCTGAGATTTGTTATCTAAGATGGTCCTCTGCTGGTAGCTATAAAAATAGAATTCTATAAACATACAAATGCTTGCCTAAAAAGAACACTAATTTTCACATAGGGAAGAACAAGGAACTTATTTATTAATTAGAATATATTGATGTTGATATCTTCCTTATTAAGGAATACTCTATCAATAATTATTTCTCTGTTTTTCTAAAAAATCTCTGCACTCACTTGTACAGGTAAATGTTAATTTATTCTTTTCCTTTTCAATTCCAGTGTCCTATTAGAAATTCTGTGGCTATTTGCCCTTCTACCTCTTTGTTTTGCAAAACTATTCCCTATAACATGATGTTTTTGTTTTCCTGCTGTTCATTGCAATATCACCAGTGTTTATCAAAATCCAGGAACCATTCCATTAGGATATAGTTATTCTTTTTACTACTTATTTTGTCCCTAGGGTAAGCTAGTAGGTAGAGGACTATAGGTTATATGGATGGTCCCATACTGGCAAATGTTTATACATGTAGGATACTCCACTTTCTGTCCTTTGGTGTGAGCTGTTAGTTTCATGCAATATCTCCTTTTCCTTAGTTTAAATTCAGTCTCTAATACTATCATTCATTTATATGTGGTTACTGCATTTCTGTCCTCTATGTGACCAGGGATAAGACATTTCACTCTTGAGCAAAATGCATTCCACCAAGAGATGCATCCTTACTTAAATTTTAGGGAATGAACAAACAACCTTATTTTGGGGGTCATTTTTTTCTCATTTTCTTTATCTGTACTACAAGATGGTTAACTTCAACTGGACAGAAATGAAATTTGGCAAGGCACTGTCTAGAATAATCTGTGAAGCAAAATGGACAATATACTATTAATACCGTTTCCCTCTAAGGATTAAGACTAGAGGTTAGGGTGACCAGGAAAGTTGGTGTTATATTTTACATTAAAAAATTAACTTCCAGATTAAAGTATTATTTATATTCACCAAAGTACACACATTTTAAGTATACAGAACAATGATTTTATGAGTTTTCACAAGGGGAACACACTTCTCTGACCACCACCCCCCAAGCCAGAAAAATAGGACAGCAACGACACTATAAGCTCTTCTTGTTCTCCCAATCATACTTCCTCTTCCCAAAGGCCAATAACTATCCTGAATATTTTTTCCCAATCTCTACCACTTATTTTTTTAATATGACAGCTCTGTTGAGATATAATTCACATTCTATATAAGTCACTCATTTAAAGTCTTTAACTCAGTGGTTTTTAGTACATTCTCAGAGTTGTGCAACCATTACCACAATCAGTTTTAGAACATTTTCATCATTCTAAAATTAGCCCTATACCCATTAACAGTCATTCCCACCTCCCCCATCTTCCCTCAGCCCTTGATAACTACTAATCTACTTTTTTTTTTAAATCTACTTTTTCTATGAATTTGCTTATTCTGGATATTTCATATAAATGGAGTTATACAAGGTGTGTCCTTTTTCACTGAACATCATGTCTTGCAGGTTCGTACATGATATAGCACGTGTCAGTACTTCATAACTTTTAATTGCTGAACAGCGTTCGAGCTATCCTGAATATTAAAAGTATAGATTAATTTGCCTGTTTGGGAGCATTCTATGTAAATTTTATACTTTGGATCCGGCATTTTCTACTCACATTCTATTTGTGAGAACAGATGTATTTTGTTGCAGATACTCACACATTCGTTGCTGTATTATTTTGTATTATAGCCACAATTTATTTTTTCAGTGTTTCCAGTGTTTTGTTGTTGTTGTTGTTGTTGTTTTTAATATTTTATATATTTGACAGAGAGAGAGCCAGCAAGAGAGGAACACAAGCAGGGGAGTGGCAGAAGGAGAAACAGGCTGCCCGCTGAGCAGGGAGCCCAATGCAGGGGCTCGATTCCAGGATCCTGGGATCATGACCTGAACAGAAGGCAGATGCTTAATGACTGAGCCACCCAGGCCTCCCCCGTATTTCGTTTTTATAAGCAATGTTCCTATAAACAGTTTTTCATCATTTTATGTTATAAACTTCTTTATTCTTTTCTTTCTTTCTCCTTCCTTCCTTCCTTCCTTCTTCCTCCCTCCCTCCCTTCCTTCCTTTACCATGAATTAAAAACAAATTAAACGAAATTAAAACGAAACAAACAGTGGGAGGCCTAGGTGGCTCACTTGCTTCATAAATGGTTGCCTTCACCTCAGGTCATGATCCCAGGGTCCTGGGATCAAGCCCTACACTGGGCATGTTGCTCAGCAGGGAGCCTGCTTCTCCTCCTTCTGCCCCTCCTCCTTCTTGTGCACATTCTCTCTCTTTCTCTGTCAAATAAATAAATAATATCTTAAAAAACAAAGCAAAACAAACAGTACTTGATGAAGATGGCTCCATATCCTTAACAATCTTAACCTTTTGACTACTTGTTCTTCGTATACTTTCCCAATTTCTCTCTTTCTTCCACTTCCCAAACGTGTTTAAACTTGAAGGTTGAACCTTAACCTCTGCTTTTCTTTTTCTACACTAGCTCCTTTAGAGTATAGTTTGCTGTGAGGGCTTCTCATGTTACTTCTAGGCAGAAGATTTAAATCAGTGTCTCTTCCCCCATCCCAGCCCAAAACTCATTTGTTGGTCAGCCCCATAAGCCTACATTTTATTTTAATCACCATCCTTCCTCTCTTCTACACCATTTGAGCACTAACCCAGTGGCTCCAGACCTGGCTTAATTGTGAAAAACAAGAATTTTTTTATGCAAGAGTCCCTGTCCATATTAAGAGTTGGAGTCACCTACAATCAGCATGTCCTTATGATGGCAGCTCAACCTTATGGGATCCCACAAAATAATACTGCTCTCAACAGGTTACCTTTCTGGAGCTGAGCTGGCTGTGGGTACAGTGGTGCAGTGCCCTGTATAATTCCACGGATGTGAGTTCTGGAACTCCTTTAGATACCTGGGCACCTCAATTTAGGGAAAGGGCAGAGTGGGGAAACATGACAGGTGGGTGTTGGAGAGTGCCCTGAAGGAATGGGCATGGGGGCCCTGTAACCTTAGTTGATCCCAGGAACCGAATTGGGAGAGACTTGAAAATTTTGGAAAAGGTACTGTAAAGCATGGAGTGTGGGGAGAGGAGGCTCTGAGGCCTGGGACCCAGAAAAGGAGTGCTACTTGCTGGGGTCAAAGGGCGGTTTGGTCTCCCCATTATCTACAAGGCAAAGTCCAACTTTTCTTTATTTAACATTTTAATTCCTTCACAATCTGGCACAGTTCTCTAGCAGGTGTGGAGAAAGGACCTTAAGTCAGTGGTTCTCACTGGCTGCCAAGAGCTAACCATGGGCATTCCTTCCTTCCTTTCTTTCTTTCAAGATTTTATTTATTTATTTGAGAGAGAGAGAGAGAATGAGTGAGAGGCAAAGAGGGAATCAGATGCCCCACCGGGCAGGGAGCCCGATGTGGGACTCGATCCCAGGACCGTGGGATCATGACCTGAGCTAAAGGCAGACGGTTAACCACTGAGCCACCCAGGCGCCCTCTACATGCATTTCTTTCCAATTTTCTGTTCAGTGATGTCACTTTGGTAGCTTGAAATTTGCCACAGTGGCTTATTAGCGAATGCTACAAATCATGTTTTTTAAATTTTTGGTTTTGAGCCCCAGTTAGACATATAGCCATATACCACTGCTTAGATTACTTTTGAAGGGATGTCTTAACTAGAATAAAAGGTATATTTTGCAAGGGCCCTCAAGAAGGGATGTTTTAAAGTGTGTCCTGGACAGAATATTTTTTGGAGCTGAGGAATTTGAAGGGAGATGAAGTAAATTTACGGAAAAGGGACAGAATTCTAGGAAGACAGGTTTATATAATTATATGTAATTTAACTAAGGCTTTGGCATTAGGTGAACATGGAAATGTTGGAAATCTAATTATTCTATAAATCCAGCTGATTTTAATACGAATATCTAATAATGATACTACAAAAAAGAAAATGAGGAAATTTATCACTTTTGCATATAGATATAAAAATTGTACAAAATGGTAACAAATAGAATACAGTGATATAAAAATAATATACTAGCGATTTATTGTAGGAATGAAAAGATAGTTCAATATCAGGAAAGCTATCATGTATAGTTAAAGTTGACCCTTGAACAGTGCAGAAGTTAGGGATGCCAACCCCCTGTGCATTTGAAAATTTGTGTATGATTTAGAGTCCCCAAAAACTTAACTGCTAATAGCCTACTGTTGACCAGAAGCCTTACTGATAAAATAGTCATATTTCATATATGTATTATAAAATGAAATCTTAACAATAAAGTTAGCTAGAGAAAAGAAAATGTTAGTAAGAAAAATCATAAGAGAAAATACATTTATAGTATTTTTATGTAATGTAATCTTAATGTAAAAAATACATTTACAGAATATTGTATTTATCAAAAAAGTCCACATATAAGGGGACCCATGTAGTTCAAACCTGTGTTCAAGGATCACCTGTACATTGATAAATTTTAAGAAATACCATCATATCAGGGGTGCCTGGGTGGCTCAGTCCTTAAGTGTCTGCCTTCAGCTCAGGTCATGATCCTGGGGTCCTGGGACGGAGCACTGCATCAGGTTTCCTGCTCAGTGGGAGGCCTGTTTCTCCCTCTCCCACTCCCCCAGCTTGTGTTCCCTCTCTTGCTGTCCCTCTCTGTCAAATAAATAAATAAATAAAATCCTTTAAAAAAGGAATAATATCATATCTATTCATATCAATAGATTTAAAAGAGATAACTGATACATTTCAGTAACAATTCACTTTTTTTTAAAAGATTTTATTTATTTGGGAGAGATAGCAGAGTGTAGGAAGAGTCAGAGGGAGAAGCAGACCTCTAGCTGAGCATCCATCCTGGGACTCCAGGATCATAACCTGAGCAGAAGGCAGTTGCTTAACCAACTGAGCCACCCAGGCGCTCCTTCAGTAGCTATTCCTAATAAAAATCGGAAGTAGGGGTGCCTGGGTGGCTCAGTTGGTTAAGCGACTGCCTTCCACTCAGGTCATGATCCTGGAGTCCCAGATCAAGTCCCACATTGGGCTCCCAGCTCCACGGAGGGACTCCAGGGGGAGTCTGCTTCTCCCTCTGACCTCCCCTCTCATGCTTTCTCTCATTCTATCTCTCTCTCAAATAAATAAATAAAGTATTTTTAAAAAAATCTGAAGTAAAGGAAAGTATTGATATATCTGACTATATTAAAATGGAAACTTCTCTTCATCCGAAGATACCACATATAAGGTGAAAATATAATCTACAGACTGGGACAAAACATCTGTACATGAAATAGGATTCTTATTCAGAAGATTTAAAGAACTTCTACAAATCAGTATGTAAAAGACAAAGAACCTGAAGGAAGACTGGAAAAAGATTTGAACAGATAATTCACTGAATGAAAGGATACATAGTCTTACTGTTAATAAATTAATTGCAAATTAGAACAATATGAAATACCATTGCAAAGCCATTGGATTAGATACATTTCTGAAGTTTGATAATATTAAGTGTTGGCAAGGATATAGAACAACAAGACTTCTTACAGACTGCTGATGGCAGCATAAAATGGTACACTTTGGAGAACAATTCTGCAATACCAGATAAAGCCGAAAATGTGCATATTATGTTGGGCACAAAAAACCCCACAAGTTCTTGTGACTGCATCCTTCTTTCTAAAGGCACTGTCCACTTCTAGTTTTCACTGCTACTGCTACCTTGGCTGGTGACCTTGTCAAGCTCCTTCAGATGGCTGGAATCTGAGCTGAAAGCCCAGACTTTCATAGCTCTCATACTGCTCTAGTAACACCCTATTCACAACAAGCAATCTCCCCACTTCCAGATGGGGATGTAACACTACACACAGCTTATGGGATCTGGCTTTCTGAGGGGCTGCCAGCAAACCAGATGATGCAACCCTGAAATGCATGGGCAGGATCAGCAGCCAGTTCCTTGCAAGGTGAAACTTGACCTATGGGAAGAAGAAGGGGGAAGAGAGATGGGCAGATTAAATCCCCTCTCCCTTTCTCATTCTGTAGATTATGCAGTGATGCGATTTCTCTTTCACATGTTCTGAAAAGGGATTCATATGCTGTGTAAACACATCTGCCATGTGATTCACTCTCTTTTTTGTGGCTTGTTGTGCTGCAGGAGCAAGCATGGTAATGAATTACATTGGATTGCTTCGTATCTTTCCTTGCTTTATTCCTCTTTTTCCTTTTCTGACTGGTGTGGGTTTATCCTTTCGAAATAAAGGAGCAGTGTCTTAATCTTGGCCCCCGGTTCTGTTTTCTGAAGGACTCTGGCTAAGATACTTATAATACATACTGTTTGGTTCCAAATCATAGACTCTTAATGTATGTGCATAGGGAGGTATCCATATTACTGACAGCCTTGTTTATAACAGTGAAAATTTATAAACAATGGGCTGTTACTATGGTGATTTAGGCAAAGGGATAACATACCCCACTGAAAATAAAGGACCTGGGGCTGCGTGTGTAGCATGACTAGTTCTCAAACTCATACAGTAGAGCAAAAAAAGCAGTAGCAGAGAAGCTTGTGTTGTATACAACCATTTTTTTAAAAAAAAGATTTTTTTTATTTGTCAGAGATAGCATGCAAGCTCAAGCAAGGGGAGAGGCAGGCAGAGGGAGAGCTTGATGTGGGACTTGATCCCTAGACCCTGGGATCATGACCGGAGCCAAAGGCAGGCACTTAACTGACTGAGCCACCCAGCGTCCCTGTATACAGCCATTTTTATAAAGTTTACAAACATATAAAGACAATATTATGTACATTTCTATATATGTGCATTTGTAGTGGAAATAGAAGAATATTTTTGGGAATGAGAAGCACACATTTCCAAATAGTACAGTCACTGCCGTGTGATGGTTTGATTTTTTGACTTTGTGATGGGGTGCAAGTGATATGCTTTCAGTAGAAACCCTTCCCGAAATGTTGAATTCTGGTCTTTTCCCTGTCTAGCAATACATGGTGTGATACTCCGTAGTGATTGTGGGCAGTGGCAGTGAGCTCCAGCTTTGTTCAGCCATGAGATCACAAGGGTAAATGACCGGTAACACAAGCATTCGGCTTTTCACTTCCAGTATAGTATTCAATAAATGACACGAAATGTTCAGCCCTTTGCTGTAAAACGGGCTTTGTGCTAGATGATTTTGTTCAACTATAGGCTATTGTTTGAGTGTTCTGAGCACGTCTAAGGCAGGCTAGGCTACGCTGTGATGTTTGGTAGGTCAGGCGTGCTAAATGCATTTTCAACTTATGATATTTTCAGCTATGATGGGTTTCTAGGGATGTAACCTCATTGTAAGTCAAAGAAGATCTGTAGCTGCCTTTGGAGAGGGAGGAAGGGAAATGAGATCTGAGTGGCATCTTTTGGGAGTGTCAGTGATAATCTGTAATGCTTTATACCTTAAGTGGTGCGGTGGAGTACAGGTAAAGTGGTCTGAAAAAAGATTGTGCTGAATATGTTTATTTTGCTCCCCTAGATCCAAGGTCCCCTTCTCTAGCCTTCTGTGTGCTGTAAGAAACAGAGGCTGACCTATATGAACTGTATCAATGAGCTTCCTTCTCTCTGGCTTCCCATGGGGTCCAGTTAGTGGGGAGTACCCCAAGGGGATCAGAGGGTGGGAGAAGAGTAAAGCTTAGGTGTTATCCTTCTGTTTCTACTCTGCTTAGTGTTTTCTTATTTAACTTAAGTATTCTATATAAGCATAGAGAAGATAGGGCAGATACTGTCTAGGTTGACGATGTGGTCGGGGTGGAGTAGAGTAGAGGTGCTGACCCAGCTGAAAGGGAAGGAAAGAGGGTAGGGGAGCCGAACTCATGAGGAAGAATATATCTGCCCTTAAGAACAGGAAAAAAATCTAAAGCTCAGGTCTGGACATTTTGTTAAATGTTAAATGTTAAACTCCATAGGGAATTCTGTTTCTCATCTAGGTGGAACAGCCTTTGCAAACTCCTAGGCATGAGGCCAAGATGGCTGGATTTGAGAGACTGAAGCGCAAGGTAATAGAAGCAGAGGTCAGAGGTGAGGATCAAGTAGGTAAAGTGGGAGATTCTAAGAAATTTAAAAGATTTGGTTCTGATTTTGATTTCTGAACCGACAAAGCATTTTACAAATTTCCTCTGCAAATTCTCTTATCACCTAGGAGGTAATTTGTCAAACCTTCTCCTTCCTTCTCTCTACCACCCTTCTGAGTCATTCTCGCTATGCTTGAGGCTAAAGGGAGGAGTCTCTCTAGCCTTCATTAGTGGCATAAAGGACTCAGTGCAGGGTGTCCAAGTCAGAACTGGAAGAACAAGTCCAAACTGGGTTGCCAGTCTAATAGGATACAGAAAAAAAAGGAAGTCAGAATATGGAGCCAAGGGAACAAGGGGCAGCAGGGCCGGCCAGGGGGAGGGAGGGTTCAGGAAATCAGATGCAGAGGCAGCAGTTCAGTTTGTCTGGGTCAGAAATCTTGGGATCATTTAGAGCTGCTATTTGCTCTCTCATAATCTTGCCACCAATCTTGGGTTTCGGTTTCCTTTTAGCAATATTCTATTTTTTTTTTTTTTTCATTCTGAAGACATTCCCAGTGATAAGTAGAAGCAAGATTGTTAAAATGCCATTTTCTTTGTCATTTCTTAACCCAGCCATCTCCAATCTATTCCCCCCCTGCAGCCACAGTGATTTTTTTCTACTGTGCATATCTGATCATGTTTGGTTTGCTCTCACATTTAGGATAAAGTCTATTTTTTTCCCCCAATGAGACTTCTCTAATTTTATGCTCTGTTTATCATTTTGGCTTCATCTCTTGCCTCTTTTTTTTTCTTGCCTCTTTCTTATTCCTCCCTACAACCTAGCCCTTCCAAGAGATGCAATTTGCCTAAAGTAGTTTCTCAGCAGTATCCTGGGTCAGACAATTTATTTGCTGTGGGAGGCTGTCTTGTGCATTGTAGGATGTTACCTGCATACCTGACCTTTACCCACTAGGTACTGGTAGCACCTACCCAGCTGCGACAACCAAAAATACTTCCAGACATTGCCTAATATCTCCTGGGAGATAGAACTGCCTTTGGTTAACACTGGGATAGATCGTGTTGTTTTAGGTCTGACCTCTGACCTTCCTTTCTACTTGGTGGTCTTAATGCATGGAGTAGACTTCTTGTGATACTCCTGGCAAACCCCTGCTCTTCTCTCAAAGTCTGTTAAGTCCCTCTTTCTATGGTGAAGTCTTCCGTGACTCCCAAGGTGGAATTAGGTGAGCTGGCCTTTCCAGTTACAAAGCACGTGGCTTTCCTAGAGCAAGATCCAATTGTATTCTGATTCACTGGGTTTAATTCATTCATATCAGGATGAGGGTTTAGAAGGCAAGACTATTTTAAATATTTTGTCCTCTGCACCTAGCTAAGTATCTGACCCAAGATATCGATGATACCTATGTGCATCTTTAGAAGTTTGCAAGTTTGAGTGTGGGATATGATTAAAGCAGTTTAGAAATGACATTTAGGGACGCCCAGTGGTCTTAGTAAGTGTCTGCCTTTGGCTCAGGTCATGATCCCAGGGAGCCTGCTTCTCTGCCTGCCTGCCGCTCATGCTGCTTGTGCGTGCTCTCTGTCTCTCTGACAAAGAAATAAAATCTTTAAAAAGAAAAAAGAAATGGCATTTAAAGGCAAGCTAATTTTTTCTCATAGCTCATGTGTCTATGATATCTAGGTTTTAATTTCCCATTGCATCTGAAATATGATACTTTCTATATATTTCGTGAAGTTATTAAACTTGCTTTTGAATACAATTCTAGATTATGTCTTACATATCTACAACCCAATCTTTAAAACTTAACAATTCATGCAAATCTTATAAAGATACTATGTATATTTATAGATATGTCTCTCTTTTGGATTTGAGGATTTTATCGGGAAAATACTGGGATATATGTACTATTGAATAAACCACCTTCATAGAGCCATACACTTATTTGACAATAATTTAGTATTTTAAAAAAAGATTTTATTTATTTATTTGACAGAGAGAGAGATCACAAGTAGGCAGAGAGGCAGGCAGAGGGGGAGGGGGAAGAAGGCTCCCTGCTGAGCAGAGAGCCCCATGCGGAGCTTAATCCCAGGACCCTGAGATCATGACCTGAGCCAAAGGCAGAGGCTTAACCCACTGAGCCACCCAAGTACCCCCCAACCACACTTTAAAAGGTTTTTTAAATTTTAGTTTTTATTTAAGAAGCTTGTTATCGATCAATGATAACTAAAATACATTTTGAAGTTGTCTGTGGTGCTATACTTTACCAATGCTGCCATCTTCTGGATGCTATTAAGCACTGTAATAATTTCCAAAAGTAATGTGATATGTGGGTATAAAAAAGATATCATTTTCCTTCTTTCTTCTTCTTCTTCTCCTCCTCCTCCTTGCCTGTCCTTCCCCTTCTTCTCCCCCCTCCTTCCTACCTCCCCCCTCCTCTTTTTCTCCTCCTCTCTCCTCCCCCTTCTCCCTCCTCCTCCCCTTCCCCCTTCCTTTCCCCTTCTTCCTCTTCCTCTTCCTCTTCTTTTTGGTTTAGTTTGAAAAAGTCCTGGTTATATATATTCTTTCTTTCTTTTCTACTTCCCCCCCTAAAGTATTTGTCTATCTGCCTGTCTTCCTAACCATCTATTGCTGGAGTCAGAATGGTATAATAGTACTCAGGTGTACAATGGATATGCTAAATATCTTGATTTTGCCTCTCTAGATCTATTATTCACCCTTCTCTACTCTGCTTTGTATTCTGGCAGACAGAAGCTGATCTATATGGACTGTATCAACAAGCTTCCTTGACTTTTAGCTTCTCATTGGATATGGGCAATAGGAAACATGCAAAGGAAATCAAAGGGAGAGAATAGAGTAGAACCGGAGTATTTATTTCCCCCCCAACCCTGCCCCAGCTTCTTTCCTACAAGGTCACAAGGCTCTGTCCCTTAGTTGAAGGTCATTATCTCCTGGCAAAAGCCCTTATCCAAATTGCTCACTCTATCTTGGGGAAATAGTAAGCCCTTCTTTCCAGTATCCTTCAGGGCTAAGGATGTTAATTGTGTCTGAGTGTTATGAAACCTAGAGCACTTCTGTCCACTTCTGTTACCCTCCATTCTGCTCACACCTTTGTAAATGATCCTTTTATTACGAATTCCTTAAGGCACTCAGCTTGAGTGTATTTCTTTTTGGGCCCCTGACTAAAACAATGGAAATAAAGATAGCAGTTAGCCCACAGATGTGTTATTAGGATTAAATAAATTAAGACCTGACTAATATTTAAACAATTGTTGAAAAAGGAGACAAAGATGAAAGCAATTGGAAAGAAAATGATAATGATAGAGGACAAAGATGATCCAATACTAGGATAATTGCTATTACTTTAGTAATTAGAAACTCCTCCCCCTACTTATATTGAAATATCTTTATAGAAAGGATTCAGAGATATAAAAGAAGAAAACTTTCCTGATATAAAGGAGTAGCTGAATCAGCAGATCAAAATTTCACATTATACCACAAAAACTGATACAGAATGATCAATAATAAGATGTGACAAAAAGAATAATTCTTTAAGCAACCAGCTCCCCCTAAAAAAGTCCTCCAAGAGGAGGGAAAAGAAAAGATTGGCCTTATGCCAATATTTAATTCCAGAAGACATCTATGCTTACAAAATTCTAAGGGAAAGAAATGTGATACAATATTATCGTCAAATACAACAACCTTCCTTAATTACTGTTGGGGATTTAAACAGGTTTAAACAGGACTAGACTATTTTATTTCACAATAGTTATCCTTAAGGGAGTCTTTTACCTGTTGTCACCAGTGAATATCTTACCGTAATGGAAAAAGTTTATCCATCAAACAAGTTATAGAGATGTTTTTAGAAAATACCTGGTACAATGACAAAATGGTCATAGGCTGTAAACTAAACGATGTATTTGAAGACATGTACCTGCTTTTATCACCCTTCAGTGGCTTCAGCTTTTTGTCAGGGATATCATCCTTGGTCATGATAAAAAAAAAATACTCTCAAATTTATATGGTGTGTTTTTACCTCTACTTGTTTACGCTCATACATTTTTCACTAAATAGTATGTTATATTGTGGACCCAAATAAATAGGAGTAGATAGACAAAATTATAGCCAGCTGTCAGGCACTAAATCATGCCCCATCCCCCAAATTCACATGTTAAAGTCCTAACCTCCAGTCTCAGAAAATGACTATACTTGGGGACAGAGTCTTTAAAGGGGTAATTAGGTCAAAATACAGTTGTTAGGGTACACCCTAATCATTTTGACTGGTGTCCTTTTAAGAAGAAGACACTTGAGGCACCTGGGTGGCTCAGTGGGTTAAAGCCTCTGCCTTCGGCTCAGGTCATGATCTCAGGGTCCTGGGATCGAGCCCCACATCGGGCCTCTCTGCTCAGCGGAGAGCCTACTTCCCTTCCTCTCTCTGCCTGCCTCTCTGCCTACTTGTGATCTCTCTCTGTCAAATAAATAAATAAAATCTTTAAAAAAAAAAAAAAAGAAGAAGACACTTGGACACAGACCCATTCAGAGGAAAGATGTCAAGATCTAGGCAACAAAGTGGGAGTAGGTGCCTTGGAAATCTGCCGCCACTTATTTAAGCAACTAGCTTCCTCCTTCAGTACATCTTTGAGACAGATATTATATACACTGTGATGACTCTTGTGTCAGCTCAACACAGTATTTATGCTGGGAAGCTCGGTTCCCTTCGTCATTTGAAGGTTAATGGTCAGGCATTTAATCTCTACCAAGACTCAGTAGAACTCCAGGGTATGTTTCTCCAAAGTTATGTTATCTGCACAAGAAAACAAAGCTTTACTCCACCCTTTAGACTGCTACATGGTACTTCTCCTATTGCTACTTTCTACTTTCTAGTGGTTCCATATATCACTAGATCCACTAGGTCATAAGGCCCAAGTGACACAACAGCTTCTTCATTGCATCTGAGACCTGTTGAGGAGCTTTTTGGTGCTTGTGGGCCCCTGCAAACTGGCAGTGCACTCAAATATATATTTATTACCCTTCCAATCAGGAGAGAACCCACGGGTGTCTGGGAGGCTCAGTTAAGCAACTGACTCTTGATTTCAGCTGAGATCATCTCAGGGTTGTGAGATTAAGCCCTGTGTTGGGTTCTACACTGGGCATGGATCCTGCTTAAGCTTCTCTCTCTCTCTCAAAAAAAAAAAAAAATTCTCTCTCCTTCTCCCACTGCCCTTCCCCCACTCTAAACAAAAAAGAGAGAGAGAGAGAGACAGACCCCAAGTGTGTCCCCTTTTTCTTGGTGGGAATTGCAATGTTCAGTAACTTTTCCTTTATTTTAGAGGAGCTCTTCTAATATGGCCCAGACTAGTCAATCTCTAGAAACTTCTCTAAGGTGGCCGGGCCTTGAATTTAATGGGGTTTATTTCCTATTCCATGCTATACATGTGTGTCACTTTGGCAAATAGGAACTTACTATTTTTTTGCTTATCAGTTCCACTCAGCATGATGTCATCCATGTTGTGGACTGGCATGAAAATCTCTGATATATCAAGGTAATCCAGGTCTCTGTGAACTAGATTGGAGATGGACATTTTCTGTAAAGAGCCAGCCAGTGGATATTTTAGGCTTTGTGAGCCATATGATCTTTGTTGCCACTCTTCAGCTCTGTGATTGTAGTCTGAGCCCAGCTGTAGATAACACGTAGATGGCACTGAAGTGTGGCTATGTTTCAATAACACTTTACTTTAATATAAACACTAAAATTTGAATTTCATGTAATTTTTACACATCATGAAATAGTATTCATCTTTGGATTTTTGTCAATGATTTAAAAATATAAATACCATTCTTAGCTTGTGGGTCATACAAAAAGAAGTGGCAGGCTGGATTTGGCCTGTGAATTGCAATTTGCTGATAGCTGAATTAGATTATGGCAGAGAGCCAGAACATTGACATAGACAACTAAGGCCAAACCATCAAAGTATCCCGCCAATCCTATTAATGAAGGCAGACTGCCCCTGGTTATCCTCCCACATACACGATATACAGAAAGAGAAGTATGACCCGTCAGTGCTGCGTATGGCAGGGGCTGTATTGATTCACTCCATTAGAGAAGGCAAGTCTAAAACAGTAGGTGCAGTTGAAATCACCAGGTAATTAATGTTATGATAATCCATGGTCATTCCCTTAGATACTTCTGTCTTCCGAATACGCCATCAATGGTAACAGAGTAGGAATTCTTACCCTAGAGCCTTTCTAGTTCTTTTTTTTTTTTTTTTTAAGATTTTGTTTATTTATTTATTTGACAGACAGAGATCACAAGTAGGCAGAGAGGCAGGCAGGGAGAGAGGGGGAAGCAGGCTCCCCGCTGAGCAGAGAGCCAGATGCGGGGCTCCATCCCAGGACCCCGGGATCATGACCTGAGCCGAAGGCAGAGGCTTTAACCCACTGAGCCACCCAGGCCCCCCTTGCCTTTCTAGTTTTTTGATGATAGCACTAATCTCTGATATTTCCCCAGAGTACTTCAATACATAATAAGGAAAATATTTACTTAGAAATGGTTATGCACATAATAATAATACTTTCAATATATATTTATGTTTATATGTATGTAGTATACATACAACATATATATTACACTGTTGAAATGGTTATTACTTGGTTGTGTATCTATGGATAATTTTTTTCACATCGGTATACTTTTTAATGCTATTACAGTGAAAATATATTCCCTTACAGCCAGAAAAAAATCTAGTTTGCTTTTTGTGAGGATCACTGTTAAAGTCAGTCAATACTAAATTTGTCTAGATATGAGGTATATGAGGCATATGAACTTAAGCCTGAGACTAGTTGATACCAGCACTAACCTCAGCAAATGAAAATATTTGAGTCATAAGTCACTGCACTAGTCTCACAAAAAATTTAGTTAGCTCAGTATTCTTATTTTGCTATTTAATTAACTATTTAAATTAATGCACATTCAGTATGTATATAATTGCATCTGAGACCTGTTGGTGTGTATGTGTGTGTGTGTGTGTGTGTGTATATATATATATATATATATGCTTGCAAAGAGAATTCTAAAACTCTAACTTCCAAGTAAAAAACAAATTAATTAACGGAGCCCAAACTAGTACTAATGATGTATGAAATACGTAACACCTGGGGCACCTGGGTGGCTCAGTGGGTTAAGCCTCTGCCTTCGGCTCAGGTCATGGTCCTGGGGTCCTGGGATGGAGCCCCGCATAGCATTGGGCTCTCTGCTCAGCGGGGAGCCTGCTTCCTCCTCTCTCTGCCTGCCTCTCTGCCTACTTGTGATCTATGTCTGTCAAATAAATAAATAAAATCTTAAAAAAAAAAAAAGAAATACGTTACACTAAACTAATATGTATCACTAAACCAACACTAAATACGTAACACTAAACTAGCTGGGCAGTCCAGGAACGCTGTGTTCAAGCACTGCGCTGTAAGTGGAGGTGGTCTGTTACTGCATTGCTGCGGTAGGCGGAGTGTGTATGAATGCTGAGTCACCGCTGCAGGCCTTAGCACCACCTCTGTTTGGGGTTAACTGGAGGAAGAGGAAGAAAAGATCATGATTTGTTTCTTCTTTATTGTTCCTTAAGTTTGTCTCTATTTTCTAAGGCCTTAAAAGTTCTAGGCTTGGAAATCATAGCTCATTCCTGGAACCCCAGTGATTTTATTGCTGTTCAGTGTAAGGAACGTAAAGCTCCAAGCATGTGCTTTCTTCCAAATGCCTTTCTAGGCTTTTCTCACTGGGGTATGTTGGCTGGTGCTCATAGAGGGGATGAAAGCAAGGTATTGTCACAGAACAAAAGTTCAGGGAAAGACTTTGCCCACCTGCAGATGGATGACAAGGCCTTAGACACTTGGACCAGTTAGTTATCCGAACTGACAAAACCCTTCCACAGTTCCTTGTGTTTAGAGGAGAAAGTTTGTAGAAACAGGAAGGGAGCGTTGGGCTGGGTGTAGAAGTTCTTGGTTTTAGTCAGATTCTACTAGTAATTAGACTCTTGAATAATAAGTAGATGTGTGACCTTGAGTTACTGCTAAATTTCTTCTTGTCCCAGCTTTTTTATGTTCCAAAGATGTGATGAATTATGTGCTCTCTAGTGCTGTCCAGGGTTCAGCAGCACCTCTCTTCTCTGGCCCTCTGAGCTTACCTCCAACACTACCATGCTGGGTCCTATTTACTGATAAACCCGTCCGCACTTGCGCTTTGCCCTCCCCAGCTATTCACCAAACTAAGCTGTTTGAGACCAGAACGACGTCTTATTCAACTTTGTTGTATTCCCAGCGTTCAAGAACTGGCAGGAGGGGGATATGTGAAAACACAGCCTGGATCAATGATCCACTTGTGAAGATGGGAGTTGGTGGGTTGTGGGGGGGGCTCCTGACATAGGCTTCATCTTCCTGAGTAATGGGTGTTATTGGGATAAGAGGAAGAAAGGGAACAAATATCTACTGAGATCCTACATTTATTACTTAAATATTTGCATTTAATATTTCTGAGATGTGATATAGGTATAATTATGGCAATTTCACAGCACATAAAGTGTGTAATTTGCCTCAGCAAGTGGCCAACTCTGAATACGAACCCCAGGTTTCTCTTAACTTCATAACCCAGACTTCATTTACCCTAATATGCCTGTAGTGGTAATAATTGGTAGCATGGTCTCTGTAGAATAAGATTATTGCAACAGATTTATGAAAATAGACCCCAGGAGTGTTTGGACTGAAAAGAGCTTTTTTGTGATACTATTTCTGTAAAGCTTACTTCAGCAGAGTCCTTATTTCTAAACAGCTTCAGAAAGGGGACTGGTTCCGGGGGGTGGGGGTGGGGCGTACTTTACCATTAAGACCTTCAAAAGTTTTTTTTTCTTTCTCCAGTGTACCTCTTCCTCCATGATTCCCCCATCCTCAGTTCTGCCTTTACATTTTTGTAGTTCTCAGTTTATTAATTTTTTTTTAAAGATTTTATTTATTTATTAGTTAGAGAGAGAGAGAGAGGTCGAGCACAGGCAGACAGAGAGGCAGGCAGAGGCAGAGGGAGAAGCAGGCTCCCTGCCGAGCAAGGAGCCCGATGTGGGACTTGATCCCAGGACACTGGGATCATGACCTGAGCCGAAGGCAGCCGCTTAACCCACTGAGCCACCCAGGCATCCCAGTAGTTCTCAGTTTATACCTCTCCTAGAGCGTTGTTATCCTGCCTTCTATTGTAAATGCTTATGTATCCGATTTGACCCCGGCTCTGTCTTCCAGTTCTGACATTGTGTAGCAAGTAGATGTTCAATAAATGCTTGTTGAGTAAATCTATCATCTTTCCCCTTCAAATTTGTCCTGAAGTCTTCTTTAAAGTACTTAAGGGATTTCCTTCTGCTCCAAATAGAGAGAAGTAACATGAAGGTGATCTAAAAGGATATGATAGTCCTTCATGATGCTGTGTTGCTCAGATTCCCCTTCAAAGGGCTCTGAAGGCCTTGTGTCTCCAGCTATGGGGAGTGCTGTCAGTGGACAGCTCCAGCTGACGGTGCCTCCTGGGATCACTTAAGCTGTAAAAAGCTGCCTCACCAAGGTCACCCTGTTCCCAGGGTAGCCCGCATTTAGTGACTGATCAAGGTCAGGCTATATAATCTTGGAACACTGCATCGAAAACTAATGATGTATTTTATGGTGACTAACATAACACAATAAAAAAATTTTTTAAAAGGAAAAGCAGTTTTAATCATGTTTTTAGATTTTTTAGAAGAGCTTAACATTGAACTGAATTGTTTTCCTATAGTTCTTATCTAATTGGCTCATTAAAGTTCTTGTTCAAAATCACCAAAAAAAAAAAAAAAAAAGGTTGGGCTATATAGGTATGATCTTATTAGCCCAATGTGAGATAGCTCTGATGGGCCATTTCAGCTTCCACTTAAGAAACTGAGCTAGGATTTTTTTGTTTAATTTTTTTGTCTTTTTAAGTTAAAATCAATTCATTAAAAATTAATGAGTAGGGGCGCCTGGGTGGCTCAGTGGGTTAAAGCCTCTGCCTTCGGCTCATATCATGATCCCAGGGTCCTGGGATGGAGCCCCACATCGGGCTCTCTGCTCAGCGGGGAGCCTGCTTCCCTTTCTCTTTCTCTGCCTATTCCTGATCTTTGTCTGTCAATTAAATAAATAAAATCTTTAAAAAAATTAATGAGTAATATTTACTAATTTACAAAGTATTTTTGACCTCTTACCTCACTTGAATAGATTGGGCTAAGAACCATTTACTTTAAAAAACCTCATCTAGAAAAATTTTCCTTTCTTTTCTGTCCCTTCTTGTGTTGTGCCAAAATTTACTATATTATACATTTTATTGATGAGGACTCCAAGCACTTGATCCTTCTATGGTTTAAAAAATGGATCCAGGGGCACCTGGATGGCTCAGTCATTAAGCGTCTGCTTTGGCTAGGGTCATGATCCCGGGGTCCTGGGATCGAGTTCTGCATTGGACTCCCTGCTCGGCGGGGAGCCTGCTTCTCCCACTCCTACTCCTTCTGCTTGTGTTCCCTCTCTCTCTCTGTCAAATAAATAAATAAAATCAAAAAAAAAATGGATCTAGGTAATACTTGTTCAAGTAGCATGACAGAATAGAAAGAATGTGGGTATTGGAGTCAGACTGAGTGTTAGTGTCCCAGCTGATGTATACACGTACCACATGGCAAATACTTAGTTAATGTTTAAATTTTTTCTTTTCTTTTTTTTTTTTTAAGATTTTATTTATTTATTTGTCAGAAAGAGTTAGCACAGGCAGACAGAGTGGCAGGCAGAGAGAGAGGAGGAAGCAGGCTCCCTGCCGAGCAAGGAGCCCCATGTGGGACTCAATCCCAGGACGCTGCGATCATGACCTGAGCCAAAGGCAGCCGCTTAACCAACTGAGCCACCCAGGCGACCCTGTTTAAATTTTTTCTATATTATATCTTGCTAATTCTGCTGGCACCTTTATAATATTTCATCTCCTTGCATCCATTCTTTCCAGCCAACATCTCCTCCCTTCCCCAACCACTTATTCCAAACTATGGTCAAAATGATCTTTTAAAAATGCAAATCAGGGGGCGCCTGGGTGGCTCAGCAGGTTAAGGCCACTGCCTTCGGCTCGGGTCATGATCCCAGCGTCGTGGGATCGAGCCCCGAGTCGGGCTCTCTGCTCTTCGGACAGCCTGCTTCCTCCTCTCTCTCTGCCTCTCTGCCTACTTGTGATCTCTGTCTGTCAAATAAATAAAATCTTAAAAAAAAAAGTGCAAACCAGTCTCTTCTCTGCTTCAAATCCTGAGACTTCCAATTACTTTTAAGCTAAACACCAAACTTCTTACTTGGGTTTCTAATAACTAGAATGTTTTGGTCCTATTTACCTCTCCAGATTCATCTCCTACACGTCTGCCTTCCTTCCTTGTCTCTGGGACAGCCTCTTCTGCCTCCTTCCAGGCAGCTCCTCCCCCAACCCCCACCTCTCTTTGTCCTGTCTTTCTCTTGTTCCCAGGGCCTGGAATGCTCCATTCCTGCCCATCCCTTCCCCGTGGTTAGCTAGTTCCTCCTCCTCCTTTAGAGCTCAGCCTTGGAAAGCCCTCGCGGAACCGCTTTCCCTTCCTCCTATTTAAATCATTGGTACACACTGTCTTATAACTGTGTTCCTTCACTTTGGGGCACTTAGATAAATTTGTAATTAAGCATCAGTGTGATCAATTAATTGATTTCTGTCTTTGAGCAATTAATTGATTTCTGTCTTTCCTGCAAGACTGAGTACTGGGGGAGCGGGAAACTTGTTTACTGAATTCTCATAACCTAGTCCAGTGACTGGACCATCGGCAAGCAGTCCGTGTTGGATGATTTGCTCAGGGTGCATGATAGTCAGCAAAAAACCCAGGTGTGTGAGTGTGTATGCGTATCCTTTTTATTATTAACATTTTTTAATAAATGAGGAAACTGAAGCTCATTTAAGTTCCAAGTCATACCACTTATAGATCCAGGGTACCTTACAACTTTTAAAAGCCACATTTGTTTTTATGAATATTTAAATACATTTCCTTTTTCTCTTTTGTATTATCCATGTATTAAAACATTTTTATTGTTCTTTATTTTTTTAAAAGATTTTATTTATTTATCTGACAGACAGAGACACAAGTAGGCAGAGAGACCCACAGAGAGAGAGGAAGGGAAGCAGGCTCCCTGCTCGATCCCAGGACCCTGAGATCATGACCTGAGCCAAAGGCAGAGGCTTTAACCCACTGAGCCACCCAGGCACCCCCATTCTTATTGTTTTTGATCGAGATCAGAGTCTCATTTTCTTCTCAGTTACTTGGAACTTGAAAGGTTCTAGTATCCTTTTATTTTTTTTTAAAGATTTATTTATCTATTTGACAGACAGAGATCACAAGTAGGCAGAGAGGCAGGCAGAGAGAGAGGAAGGGAAGCAGGCCCCCTGCCAAGCAGAGAGCCCTATGCAGGACTTGATCCTAGGACCCCGGGATCATGACCTGAGCTGAAGGCAGAAGCTTTAACCCACTGAGCTACCCAGGTGCCCTTCTAGTATCCTTTTAAATTTACTTATGCCTTCTGACTTGTAAATGACAAAGAAGCACTGTGACCCTGAAATATCATTGCCCGCCTGTTGACCATGGCCCTGGGAATGTACACTGATCCCAAATGGATGTTCAAGCCAATTATCAAATATTTGAGCCACACCAGATAGTTTATATATATATATATATTTATTTATTTATTTTAAAAGAGATTTTTATTTATTTGACAGAGAAAGTGTGCACAAGCAGGAGGAGTGGCAGAGGGAGAAGGAGAAGCAGGCCCCCTGCTGAGCAGTGAGCCAGATGTGGGGCTCCATCCCAGGACCCTGGGATCATGACCTGAGCCAAAGCAGATGTTTAACCACCTGTGCCACCCAGGGTGCCCCCCCCCACCAGATGGTTTATGCTGACTATGTGATTTATGGTGGGTCCCGAAGGCCATGCTGGATCAGCCTGACTTCTGGAGGGACGGGAGACTGAGTAACATCAGTCACATAGGAGCTTTATGCTGTTATGACCAAATCCCTAATAGAAACCCTGGACACCAAGGCTCAGGTGAGCTTCCGTGGTTGACAGTATCCGTATTTGTTGTCACATGCTGTTGCTGGGAGAAAACTATTGCAGGTGCTTATGTATAGGAGTCCACTGGGAAAGGAAAACTAGAAGCTTATTCCTGGTCTCCCTTGGACTCCACCCTATGTACCTTCTACTTCTGCTGGTTTAATCTGTATCCTTTTCACTGTAATAAACAGTAACCATGTGTTTTCTGAGTTACATAAATCCTTTTAGTGAATCATTGCAACTGAAGGTGGTCTTGAAGATCCTAGTCATAGCTGCCTCGTAAAGGCATGGACTTTGAGATTGCTCGGATGGGTTTCAAACTCAACGTTAGTTAACATATGCTGTGTGATCTTGATACAGCACAATCACATTGCCCGTTTATTTCTGCATAATTGAAACTAGCACAGTAACATCTATGTTACAGTGTTGGTATGAGGATTAGATGAGATAATAATGTAAGAAACGCACCTGGCATGTGTTTAAAGTAGCTATTGTTATCACATTGGGGTAAGGGGTGTGGGAATACAAAGATTATTAAGAAATACTCTCCACTGTCTAGTGGAGTCAAAAAAAGAAAAAAAAAGAAAAGAAATATTCTTCACTGCCTAAGAATTTAGTCAGGGGGAGGGAAATCCTTGTTATGAGAGCTATTGGGAAAATTAAGTTATTTCCCCTTTGGTCCACTGCCTGTAGATTGATAATTGGTTGAATCATCTAGGCAAACTGTCCCTCTCACTCATCAGCGCTGCTCTCCTTGGGTAGGGACAGAACAGTTGTAAAGATAAATCTAAGATACATACACATGCAATTAGCCGAGATGTATCTGTAATATAATATAATGTGATATTATATTACATTATATACTAGTGGAAGAGGAAAGCAAGTGGGCCAGTCCTGAGGCCAGAAGAACATTACTTCTCTGTCTGTGCTGTCCCTACCCCAGGACATTGGTGCCTATAAGTAGGAGAGATTGTTGTGTGGCTCACTCAACCAATTCTGTATATACGTACACACATCTTTCAGTTGCCCATTACTGCACAGAAAGGTACAGAACCAAAACCAAAATTTAAAAACATTTTCTGGGGCGCCTGGGTGGCTTAGTGGGTTAAAGCTGCTGCCTTTGGCTCAGGTCATGATCCCAAGGTCCTGGGATCAAGCCCCACATGACTCTCTGCTCAGCAGGGAGCCTGCTTCCCTTCCTCTCTCTCTGCCTGCCTCTCTGCCTGCTTGTGATCTCTGTCAAATAAATAAATAAAATCTTTAAAAAAAACCCCAAAACCGTTTTCCTACTCACCTGATCCGGAAGCACTTTTGAGGTTTCTTCATTTTCATTTATTATTATTATTATTATTATTATTTTAAGATTTTATTTATTTGACAGAGAGAGATCACAAGTAGGCAGAGAGGCAGGCAGAGAGAGAGAGAGGGAAGCAGTCTCCCTGCCGAGCAGAGAGCCCGATGCGGGACTCGATCCCAGGACCCTGAGATCATGACCTGAGCCGAAGGCAGCGGCTTAACCCACTGAGCCACCCAGGTGCCCCCATTTTTTATTATTTTTATTTTATTTTAAGGTTGGTAACAATGAAAAACAAATGGTTAAAAAAAAAGCAAAAGAAAAACAAATGGTAAGTTAAGACTCCTGCCCCTAACACACACACACACACACACACACACACACTGTTCCCTATAGTCTCATTTCCTTCTTTTTTACTTAGTTTGAATAGAGGAATTTTAAGGGTGAATCTTTGGGTAGAGAAAGGACTGCAATAACATTCATTTGCATTTAGCAGTGAGTCAGACCCAGGGATTCCCCTGGGCATTTTGGAGCTGAGCATGGGTTCTGCCCGGTGTATGGCAGTTAGGACATGTCCTGGGGATTTGGTTCATGGTAGATGTGGGTCAGAAGCCGGGAGGAAAGGGTCACACATTCTGCCTTCCTCCCTTTTCTGATAGTCCCCACTAGTGTCTAAAGGGCAAAGCCTCCTCTGGGGCCTTGTGAGAAGCAGAGCAGGGTTTTGGCCTCACTGAGGTGGAAGTAAAAGGAATAGGCAGGGAATTCTCAGGCAAAGGAAGCGGAAAGAAAGATCCTAGGATAGGAATCAGAGATAGCTGTATGAGAAGCCAAATTGCTTTCCAACAGGCAGTTTTGAGGTTCCCGGGAAACTGAATATCAACTTGCCTCCTTCTCAAGAATGAAGACCCATGTACTGCCCCAGTTTAAAGCCACCTGCCCTAATTTTTCCATTTATACCCGGACTCATATTTATGTTGGTTTCCCGCAAACCCACACCCATGCTCCCAGCACACAGCAGTGTGATCTCAGATATTTTCAAATTCACACCTGCAGGAGAGCTCCTTTCCATTTACACCCTATAAAATACACAAAGTATACATTTTATATGTTAATATTTTCAGTGTAAACATACTGTTATTGAACAGCTGCCTCTTTAAGGGAGAGGAAAAGATGGGTTTAAATGGACTCTTTCCCTAAAATCAGGAGCCTGGTCTACATACAACCAATGATCAGAAGTGTAGTTAAATAGAACTGAACTGACCATCAGAGGAAATGAGGGCCAGTAATCCAAACCCTGGCCTTAGTTGAAACTGAATCATAGTTCAGCTTTTCTCTCTGCACAGTCTTGTTTGTTTCCCTACAGAAGTTGATTTGAAGAGCAATTTGCCAGGAAAGCTCCTGGTTACAAATCTCCATCTCAGAATTTGTGCGTGGTTACAATCCAGCCTGCGACAGTTGGTACTGGCAGTGTCTGAGAAAGCAGACTCTAACAGAAGACTTTGGGAAGGCATCACTTATAGGCCAGATACCAGCGAAAGCCCCATCAGTGGTAGAAATAGCAGGTAGTCCATGGCATGAGTAGCACTACAGTTTTTAAAACTTTCACCAGCAGTGAACTTGGACGGTATATCAGTGGAAGGAATGCACTGGTAAGTGCAAGGTATCACCCATTTGAGAACAACAGAGGACAGAGTGAGTATTAGGACTATGGAATCAGAAGGCTGTTGCTGAGGGCCATTGGAGCTTGGTAGAAAGACAATGAAAGGGGGATTAATTATCAGTTCAAGGCTAAGTGTGAAAGCCGGAGAACCTCCGTAGTAGCGATCCTTCTTGGTAGGAGACTCTTATCTCCTGTAGTAGAAGCCCCCCACCCCCAACACTGAAGGTGAGGACAGTAGAACTCCAGAGAAAGCTAAATTCTCAACCGCAGCAAGTGTCCTTTGCCAAAGTCAGGGCTGTGCCAGGAAAAGAATGGGATCCTGAGATAGGGGATGGAGACATCTGGGTTGATGCACTGGACTATCTCAAATCCCCAGATTTCTCTGCAGAAGTGGCCTACTCCCTGTTGAAAACGAGTTCTTTCCCTTCAGGTTACTAGGCCACTAGTGACTAGACACTGACTGCGCCAGTTGAGGGCAGCCATCTCAGTCATCGCTCACCCCAGGGCTGGCTTACGGGGCCCTTGAAGAGAACAGTCATGATGACAAGGTTAGAGCCCGTCCACTGGCTCAACAGAATGGGTTGCCTTGCAACGAGACTGATCAAGCAGTTGTTGCTGCCAAATGCCGCTGGGACCAATCCTGGGCCTCTTATATGTTACTTGGTGGCAGATTAACTACACAGGATCCACCTTAACAATTTATCTTGACTAGACCTGACATATATTCTGGGTTATGAGTTTAACTTTCCTGCCTACAGGGCCTTATCCAGCATCACTAGCTGAGAGCATCCAAAGTGTTTAGTTATGGACGTGGATTCTGGATGACATCTCATTGGACCGATTTCCCACTTAGCATAGGAAATTTAGCAGTTCATACATGCTCTTAAGATCCATTGGTCTCCCCCCCTTTTTTTAAAAGATTTTATTTATTTATTTTGGAGAGAGTGTGCGAGCATGAGCTCGGGGGGTGGCAGGTGATGGGCAGAGGGAGAAGCAGAGTCCCTGATGACCTGGAAACCTGATGTGATGGGGGGCTCGATCCCAGAACCCTCAGATCATGAACTGAGCCAAAGGCAGACACCTAACCGACTGAACCACCCAGGAGCCCCAAGACCCACTAGCCTTATCACATAACATTCTACACGGAGGCGTCTGGCTTGGTAAAATGATGGAACAGCTTTGATGAAAACAGATCTAATGAAACCTGTTGAGATGCCATCTTGGAGAGAGCACTCTGAGAAGATGTGGGCACCATTCTCCAGAGCAGTATATGTCTTACGTTGTAAGATATATATCTTACAGCTAACATTGTACAATGTTGGGCACAAGAAGTAGATGTGATAGAATTGATTTGTAGCTAAACTGGAAAAACCCTTCTCTATCTCTGGAGATCCTAGTTTTTGACTCTTAGCCAAGCTAAGGGCAGTGGGATTTATGATGTGCTATTAAAAGTCAGAAGCTCCCATGGTGACCACCAAGGCTAATTTCTTTACTGATTATCTTTGACTGGTCGACTAACCAGTCTGACTAGCTTGGCCAGTGATGCATCAACACTCCACTGGGAACCTTTATATTTAGCTTTCCCAAAGGTAAGATTCCTTGCACAGATATTGTGCAGAAGTTCCCCTAAACAGCTGATAGCACTGGGGAGAAAAAAGACATCTCTAGGCCCTGGGAAGGGTGGGGTGTCAGTCTCCCCTATAGCCTCGTGAGAGGTGCCTCAAGATCTTAGGAAACAGAGGTGTCATGTTTTCAGGGCATGAGACCCTATAGTGGGGTTGGCTGTTAATTTTCTGTGGGGCCAGGGTGACAGTACTGAGCTGTATCCTGTGGAGGACACACTTGTGGACTGGGTTAGTCCTCAGTCACTACGGCACTGAACTCCCTGTCCTGCAGATTGACACGGTCTAGGCCTCTAGACCTCTGGACTGAGCAAAAGCAACAAATACGATTAAGGCTGAAGTTTCCCCTGGTCCATTTAACTGAGGGTGAGAGTTAAAATGATGAGTAGACTAAGAGACATTCTTGTTTGCCCGAGTTTGTTAACTGAGATTACTACTCATTATAAATTCATTTGTTCGTTTGTTCATTCATTCATCAAAAAGGTCCTGAATACTTTGTGTTAGGCATTGAACTTGTATCTGGAAATACGGTGGTAAACAAAATCTCCTCTGTGGAGTTTATAGTCTGATACTTAGGACTTGTGACATTTGGCTGGAGGCTTTTCTTTTCTTTTAAAGATTTTATTTGGGGCGCCTGGGTGGCTCAGTGGGTTGAGCCTCTGCCTTCGGCTCAGGTCATGATCCCAGGGTCCTGGAATTGAGCCCCACATTGGGCTCTCTGCTCAGTGGGGAGCCTGCTTCCTCTGCCTACTTGTGATCTCTCTGTGTCAAATAAATAAATAAATAAAATCTTAAAAAAAAAACACAAAGATTTTATTTATGTCTTTGAGGGAGGGAACATGAACAGGGGGAGTGGCAGGCATTGGGAGAAACAGACTCCCCCTGAGCAGGAAACCTGATGTGGGGCTTGATCCCAGGACCTTGAGATCACAACCTTAGCCAAAGGCAGACATTTAACCGACTGAGCCACCCAGGCAACCCTGGCTGGAAACTCTGAAGTTGAATGTGTGTGTTGGCATGACACCCTGTTTACAAGTCTCATACCCATATTCAAATAATTTACTAACAAGGAGGTAGGTGTTATGTAATTACATTGCTCGGGATGAAGGATAGTTAGAAGAAAGGCAGGCAGGGACAAGGCCCACCCTAAGAGGAAACCACCCTTAAAAGGATTTTACAGCACCTCAGAAGGAGTCCTCCACCCTTCCCCACGTGATAGATAGATGACAAAAACCTGATTGGGTGACAGGCTCGGAAGGTTAATCAGATTAAAATAGCCCACCAACAAAGCGCATAAAACCCCCTAGTCTTAGAAACTCTCAGTGGCCACCTCCCTCTTCCAGAGCTTTCTTTTGGCTCAGTAAACCTTGCTTTGCTACCTACCCCCCAGTCTGGTGAACCTTTTCTTCTTCGAAGCGGTGTGACCAAGAACCATGGGCACCTAAGGGAAAGAAATCCTGTGGCACTCCTTGAACCAGGTCTAAGTATCAACAGAAAAATATTTCGGAAAAATATTTTCTCTATGGCAGTCGGGCTACATAGCTGTTCGCACAAGCAGTCTTTAGCTAATCAAAGTTTAAAAGGGAACCTAAAAATTTAAATGTGATAGGATTATACTTGGGGGGGGGGCATTAAGGCTCTTCATCTCCCCCAGTACCTCTAAGAGAGAGCTAGGGTGGTTAGGATTCGATTTTTTTTTTTCTCCATTTTTTTTTTCTTCAGAAGCGATCAAATAGAATTCTTCCAAGTAGAAGCCAGGAAGTTTCTCTGTGTCAGTCTGGCCTTCCCCAGTGCTGCATTCGATCCAAACATTACACAGAAAATGTCCTGTCTGATAACCAACATTGTACCAGAAACCAGAATTTTGGCTAGATGCTGATTCTTAAAAAATGGTCAAATACTATTAATGTGAATCCTTTCATTTCTGATTTTTCTCTCCAAACCACAGAAACAGTAAATGCCTAAATAAAACAAGTAACACTGTTGATTTTACAAAGTACAGCCTAGTAAGAAGCCCACACTTAGGCTGCGGTTCGATTTCTTTTTTTTCCGGCTTTCAACACTACTACAACTCATCAGAGGAAAATTGGGCAGGAAAAAAACCTCTTTTCTTCCCCTCAGAGGATCAAGGGGAGGGATAAGGAGAGAGAAAAATAATGGGAGTAGGTATAGTCAGCCCAAAGTAGAGTTAATGCATCTCCATCTCGAAAATTACTTACTCAGACTGCTTTTTTGATGAAAACCTCCAATAATTGTCAGTATTTGTCATCAAGGATTGCAGAGTGCTTTCTGTGAGATTAGCATTTAATTTTAAATTTCCTTCAGTAGAACTTTCAAACAGAATGCCTATTAGTGTGTTCTTAAGGGTATTGTACTGGCTCAGCCCTTATAAAATTTTATAGGAAACAGAGCTGGAAGTTGTCTTATTTGTTTTTGTTTCTTTGCTTGGTGGATTTGTACTGGTTTTGGTCATTATATTGTTTCATTAAAATAATGATATTAATAAGCAAGTTTTTTTTTTAATAAGGTTTTTCACCATGGAAACAATTTTGAGTTCAGTGGAAGTCATTTTTTAGGTTGCTTTTCTTTACTTAGTGGTATATTTTGAGAGCCAGCTACAATGACTACAGAAATAAGAGGGCTTCAGGTTTTGGAAATGTATCTAAATCCAGTGACTTGAGGACAACAAAATTTAATTGATTTAATAAGTTTTATCATGAGGTTCCAGTGGTTGATTTCGATCTCTTGTTAGTATGGATTGGTCAATGAAGTAATTTCAGGTTTTCTATGTGATTTGCTTTTTTTTTAAGATTTTATTTATTTATTTGACAGACAGAGATCAAAAGTAGGCAGAGAGGCAGGCAGAGAGAGAGGGGGAAGCAGGCTCCCCGCCGAGCAGAGAGCCCGATGTGGGGCTCGATCCCAGGACCCTGAGATCATGACCCGAGCCGAAGGCAGAGGCTCAACCCACTGAGCCACCCAGGCGCCCCTTGATTTGTATTTTTAAAGGCTTGGCTGCTTGGGTTAATAACAAAAATGCTTTCTTAATTTTATTTATTTAAGAGAGAGAGAGAGAGAAAGCACAGAGGGAGAGGGAGAAGCAGGCTCCCCACTGAGCAGAGAGCCCGATGTGGGGCTCGACCCCAGGACCCTGAGATCATGCATGACCTGAGCTGAAGTCAGCCACTTAACCTCTCACTGAGCCACCCAGGCATCCCTCTCTTCTACCTTTGAGGAGGCCTCTTTTCCTTTTCAGTCTCCTGTGTGTGTGTGTGTGTGTGTGTGTGTGTATGTTTTGACTCCATGTGTGCCTGAGTTGCTAGTAAGTCAGAATTTCCTCCTCCCCTCTGTTCTAACTCTGCACACTCCTCCAGTCTAAGTCCCAGAAATTCTCACAGCAGTCCAGAGATTCTTAACTGAATTTTAGAGACACATTTCCATCTGCTTGTTGGTAATATCCACCTGGATATCTCAGAGACTGCAAGAACTCAGCAACCTTTTATCCCTGGCCACCAAAAAGAAACAAATCTCTGTTCCTTTTCCATTTCCCATCCTAGCTAACAGTACCTAACTGCCTTCTACCTGACGGCTCCCATCCAAAATCTGAGACCCTCTTAGGCGCTGCCTTGTTTAGACCTCCACCTTCAAGAAGATGGGTTTTACTTCCTATGCGTGTATCCATTCTTCACTTTGCCTGGCCACTGCCTTAGGTCAGCCCCTCGTCATTGTCATCCCTTCTGCTGACACAATAGCCTCCTCATTGTTTTCCTTGCTTCCTTTCTCTCCTCCTCCTTTACATCCTTCACACCATGGTCTGAGCTATCTTTTACAATGTAATCATCCCTCTTCAATTCTCATGGCCTTGAGAAGAAAGTGAGCTCTTGTCTAGTGGGCAGGGTTTTTCACCTGACCATGCTTATTCCACTAAGTTCTTGAGAATTCCGCTTTCTCAATCCTCCACGGAATGTCACATCTCTGCCTTTGCCTGAAGTGCCTCTCTTATCTTCCTGGGCGATAGTTCTATTTTAAAGGACCTCTTTTATTCGGGGCTTTTCCCTCTTCTACCCTGATTCCCACTCCAGCTGAGTTAAGCACTCTTTTCTTGTGATACCATAACCCCTTATAAATATCTCAGCAATAAGCCTTGGTCCCATAATTTTGTACTTCTCTACATATTTGTCAAAATCCAGTGGACTTTTAATAAGCATAATGATTACTTTAGCACTGACAAATGGCTTTCCCCTTTTCTATTTAATTTAATCATCTCAGCACTCCTTCTGTCTTTGAATTGCATAAAAAAGAGCCTGAAACAAAGTTGATATATTAATGCTTTATTTGGAGTGGAATCCCAGAATAGCAAGAGTGAGGGAAGAAGAGAAGTAGAGCAGGGAAAGAGGATGAGAAGATATAAGATGGTGTATTATCAAGCTGGGTGCTGCTTCACAAAGAGACACAGCCAGTGGCTCATTATGTGGGACATCTCCTAAGAGGCAGTCCGGATCCACTATGCCTCAGAAAATTCCATTAGGTTTGGGAAGTAGGGGATAACTAAGGAATTTATTTGTCAGTAGCTTTTTTTGTTTTTTTAAAGATTTTATTTATTTATTTACTTGTCAGAGAGAGAGAGGGAGAGCACAAGCAGGTGTAGAGGCAGTCTCCTCACTAAGCAGGGAGCCCAATGTGATACTCGATCCCAAGACCCTGGGATCATGACCTGTGCAGAAGGCAGACACCTAACCAGCTGAGCCTCCCAGGTGTCCCTTGTCAATGGCTTCTTATTTCTTGCTTCTCACTGGCCGAAATTCACCCAATTATTGAAAAGTTTCCTTGACTTTCTAGATTGGGGAAGCCATAACCATAGTGGGACAGGTTGGGTAGAGCTTAGGTGCTTTGGTTCCTGCTGGGCCAGACATGATGGAGGCTGGGTGGAGGCCCAGCCCTCACCCCTCACGGAGGCTGAGACCCGAGGGAGGAGATGAAGCGATGGCAGTGGCTGGTTCGTAGTTCTCACTTGATCGAGCAGCCAAGAGGATGGGACAGGTTGGGTCAAGCACATAAACTGGGTCAAGTTCATCTGTATGTTAGCAAAACCCTACTTTCCTCATGTTATTAATGAGGAAAGTGAATTAGAGAAACAAAGTAAATTGCCTGAAGTTCCCCATAACTATTCTGATTGAACGAGAAGGTGTTTCAAAATACTTCCCACCCACCCCGCCCCAAAGTATTTTATGTTGCTTTGCACTGAGCAAATGCACTTAAGTTCCTATCATTTCCTTCCGTTTTTTCTTCCTTCTGTTTTGTTTATTTCATTTTGTGTTTTTCTTACTCCTATTTTAATCCCCAATTTGCAAGAGGAAAAAGAAAAGCAAAGTACCTGCATCTCACATTTAGGTTGTGGAAATTGTTGAATTATTCGACATTATTTTAGTGTTTGATGTGGAGGTCTACCTGCCTAGACTTAAAGAGTTGGGCTGAAATGTTCCTTAGGGGGCATCTGGGTGGCTCAGCTGGTTGGGCATCTGCCTCTGGCTCATGTCGGGGTCCTGGGATTGAGCCCCAAGTTGGGCTCCCCACTCGGTGGGGAGTCTGCTTATCACCCTCTCTTTGTCCCACCCTCTGCTCATCCTCTCTCTTGCTCTTCTCAAATGGATAAATAAAGCAAAAACAAACAAACAAACAAAGAAATTTTCCTTAGGATAGTACTCGTCGTAGTGTCAGTGTTGGTTCTTTTTAATTTGTATATCCAAGCTAGACCTTCCTTGATCTCCGCAGATGGAACAGTCCTACCAAGTGCAGTGGAAAGTACTACCTAGGGGATCCTGGGTGGCTCAGTCCTGTAAGCAATCTGAAGCATCTGACTCCTTTTTTTTTTAAATAAAAGATTTTATTTTTTATTTTTCAGAGGGGGAGAGAGAGACTGAGAGAGAGAACACAAGCAGGGAGAGGAGCCGGGAGAGGGAAAAGCAGGCTCTCCACTGAGCTGGGAGCCTGGGACAGGACTGGATCCCAGGACCCTGGGATTATGACCTGAGCTGAAGGCAGGCGCTTAACCGACTGAGCCACCCAGGCATCCCCTAAGCATTTGACTCTTGGTCTCAGCCCAGGTCTTGATTGCAGGGTTGTGAGTTCAAGCGTGGCTCTGGGATCCATGCTGGTCCTGGAGCCTACTTAAAAAAAAAAA
>ML101563.1:12530-25482 GCA_003697995.1 Taxidea taxus jeffersonii | reverse complement strand
TTCTTAGATAAATAAATAAAATCTTAAAAAGAAACAAAAAAACCAATTCAGACAAAAAATGGACAGTAACTATTGAAAATATTTAGTAGAAGAAAAGGGCCCATTTATAAATAGCAATAAAAGCATACATTTCTCAGGAATAAGCTTGCAACTATCCAAAATCTGAATGAAGAGAACTTTAAAATGCCATAAAAAGAATAGACATTTATTTATTTATTTAGAGAAAACGTACATGAGTTGGGGGCAGGGAGGAGCAGAGGGAGAGGGAGCGAGAAAATCTTAAACAGCCTCCATGCTCAGCATGAAGCCCAACATGGGGCTCATCTCACCACCCTGAGATCTTGACCTGAGCTGAAATCGAGAGTTGGATGCTTAACCAACTGAGCCATCCAGATGTCCCGATGCTATAATGGGTATAAAAGAAGTCATAACCGAATGGAAAGACACAGCACGTTCTTGAATATAAAGACAGCACCATAAAAGTGTCAGTACTTCTTATGTTAACCTATGAATTTAGTGCAATACCAAAAAAATACTAACAAGTGTTTGTTTTGCCTTTTATTTCGGAACTGGACAAGCTGATTCTCAAATTCACATGAAAAATAAGAAACAGTAGCCAGGAAATTTTTGAAAAAGGAAAATTAGTCTTATTAGATAATTAATACTACAATAATTTAAAGCATGGCATTGGCATGTAAGTAAATAGACTTATAAATAGAGCATAATAGAAGGTCTAGTTATAGACCCAGACTGAGTTAGTATATGATAAAGGTGGTATTTCAATCAGTGGGAAGTACTGTATTTTTCAATGAATGGTGTTGAACTACTAGATGACCATGAGGAGAGAAATTGAACTGTTAACCTCTATCTCCCACCTTCTATTAGAAGAAAATCAGAGCAATGATTTAAATTTTAAAAATTTAACTGTAGGGGCACCTGGCTAGCTCAGTCAGTAGAGCATGTGACCCTTGATCTCAGGGTCTTGAGTTCAAGCCCCATGTTGGGTGTAGATTTTACTTAGAAAAAAATTTTTAACTACACAAGTATTAGAAGAAAACATGGGAAGTGGTTTTGTTTTGTTTTGCTCTGTTCGAAATAGAGAGGATTTTTTAAAGTGAAACTCAAGCGCCATGAGATAAAAGTAATTTTAAACCCAGCAATGACAAATCAATCACTTTTGCAAGGAGAAAAAAAAAATAGTGCAGTAAACGAAGTAAGACAAAGTCATATCATAAAGGGTTCTTAAAATAGAACTCCTATAAATCACTAAGACCCAGTAGAAAAACAGGCAAAAGCAATGAACATACTCACATGCAACACTCTTGTCTGAGGGCTGGGATAATGGGTACTCAAATTTTCCTGTGTAAATAACTTTTTTTAGTGGAAAATAAGACAATATTTAAAAATTGAAAAGCACATAAACTGGAACTGCAAGTTTCCAGCATAAGAATTTATCCTATAGGGGCTCCTGGGTGACTCAGTCATTAAGCGTCTGCCTTCAGCTTGGGTCATGATCCCCGGGGTCCTGGGATTGAGCCCTGCATCGGGCTCCCTGCTTGGCGGGAAGCCTGCTTCTCCCTCTCCCACTCCCCCTGCTTGTGTTCGCTCTCTTGCTTTGTCTCTCTCTCTCTGTCAAATAAACAAAATCTTTAAAAAAAAAAAGTTTATCCTATAAATACATTCACACTTGTGTGAAAGAACTTGTGTAGGTAACAAATCTGTAGCGTTCCCATTCCCAGCTTTATTCTGGTATAATTTCCATCCAGTAAAACTCACTGATTTTAAACATTCAGCTTTGACAGTTGTATGTAGTTACATGCACAATTAGTACATAGAACATTTCTATCTCCCGTAGAAAGTTTATAGTCAATCTGTGATTTTTGGCCCCAGACGACCATTAATTTGCTTTCTGTCACTATAGGTTTTTTTTTTTTTAACTATGACTTTTTAAATTCTGATAAAATAATATGTAATTAAAATTTATTATTTTAACCACTTATTTAATTTTATTGTATTATTTTTAAAAAGATTTTACTTATTTATTTGGGAGAGAGAGAGAGGGAGTAGGGGTAGAGCAAGAGGAAGAAAGAGGGTCTGATGCAGGACTCGATCCCACGACCCTGAGATCATGACCTGAGCTGAAATCAAGAGCTGGATGTTCACCCAACTGACCCACCCAGGTGCCCCTTTAGTAGGTTTTTTCTAATAGGATTTTTTTCCTAATAGGATTTTCTAATATACATGATCACGTTGTCTGTAAACAGTGGCACTTTAACTTACTTTAAAATCTGTAGACCTTTTATTTCTCTTTCCTGCCTTATTAACTGATCAGGACCTCTGGTACAGTGGTGAATCGAAGTGGTAGGAGAGCCAGCATTCTTCCCTTGTTCGTAATCTTAGGTAAAAAGCATTCAGTCCTTTACCCCTGAATGTGTTATTAGTTGTAAATTATTTTTGTAGTGTTCTTTATCAAAATGAAGAAATTATCTCCTAAGTTTGCTGAGGAATTTAGCTTTTATTAGGAATCCTGTCCATTGTGTTTTGGATCTATTGAAATAACCTTATGACTTTTGTCTTTTTACTCTATTGTGAATTACATTGAGTCTTTGGATGTCAGAAGGATCTTGAATTCCTGGCATAAACTCCACTTAGTTATGATATATTTTGCTTTTTATATATTGTGAGATTTGACTTGCTAAGATTTTGTTAAGGAATTTTATGCCTATGTTCATAAGGGATATTAGTCTGTAGTTTTCTTGTGATGTCTGTCTGGTTTTGGTATTAGTGTATTGTTAGCCTCGTAAAATAAGTTGGGAAATTTTCCTTCTTCCTCCGTTTTCTGAAAGAATTTGTGTTGTGCTAGTATTGTTTCTTCCTTAAATGTGTGACAGAATTTACCAGTGAAACCATCTCAGTGTACAGTTTTCTTTGTGGGTAAGTTTTTAATTAATTAGCCAATTAATTAATATTTACTTATTTAAGTAATCTCTATACCCAACATGGGGCTCAAACTCATGACCCTGAGATTAAGAGTTGCACACTCTTCTGACTGAGCCAGTCAGGCGTTCACAAGTTTTTAATTTCGAATTCAGTTTTCTGTAATTGATTAGAGAGCTGTTCACACTTGCTACTTCTTTTTGGGTCAGTTTTGGTAATTTGTGTCTTTGGAGGGATGTGTCGACTTCATCTAAACAATCAAACTTATTTGCATAAAGCTGATAATATTTTCTTGTTATGCTCTTATTCTCTGGAGAGTGTGTTGTAATGTCTCCTGATTTCTGATAATGGTAGTTTTGTCTTCAATTTTCTCTGTTGCTTGTCCATTTTATATTTTGTTGATTTCTGCTCTTGATTATTTCTTTCTCTTTAAATATTTTTTATTTAATTTGCTCTTTTTCTGATTTTTTTAAAGATTTTTAAAATAAGATTTTATTTATTTATTTGTCAGAGAGAGAGCGCAGGCAGGCAGAGTGGCAGGCAGAGGCAGAGAAAGAAGCAGGCTCCCCACTGAGCAAGGAGCCCGATGTGGGACTCGATCCCAGGACCCTGGGATCATGACCTGAGTTGAAGGCAGTGACTTAACCGACTGAGCCATCCAGGCGTCCCTTTTCTAAAGATTTTATTTGTTTATTTGACAGAGAAAGAGAGACATCGAGAGAGGGAACACAAGCAGGGGGAGTGAGAGAGGGAAAAGCAGGCTTCCTGCAGAGCAGGGAGCCTGATGTGGGACTTGATCCCAGGACCCTGGGATCATGACCTGAGCTGAAGGCAGACACTTACCAACTGAGCCACCCAGGCGCCCTCTTTTTCTGATTTTTAAGGTAGAAACTTAGATACAGATTTTAGGACATTCTTATTAAATAACTATAAATATTGCTCTAAGTATTACTTTTGGCTATATCCTAAAAATTTTGATGTGTTAATTTTCACTGTCATTCAGTGTTTTCATTTTCTTTGGGTAAATACTCAGTAGTTAAATTATTGGATCATATGGCATTGTCATTCAGTTCAAAATAGTTTCTAATTCCCGTTGTGATTTTCTTTGACACTTGTATTACTAATACAAGTATGCTGTTTAATTTCCAAACATTGGATATCATACTGATTTTCAGTTTGACTCCATTGTTAACAAAGAACATACTCTGTATCATTAGTTCTTTTAAAATATCTTATCCCATGGGTTATGGCCCATAATATGATCTGTCTTGGTGAATGTAGCACGTACACATGAAAAGAACTTGTATTTGAGGGCGCCTGAGTTCCTCAATCGGTTAAGCCTTCGGCTTGGGTCATGATCCCAGGGTCTTGGGAACGAGTCCACGGGGAGCCTGCTTCTCCCTCTGCCTCTGCCCCTGCTTGTGTTTCTTCCTCACTGCCTCCCTCTCTCTGTCAAATAAATAAATAAAATCTTTTAAAAAAAAGAGAGAAAAATAAGGCAATTCTTAATGTACTGCTAGAGGAAATGATTTGTAGGATACACTGTTAGTTGAGAAAAGTGTGGGATAGTTTATGTGGTACGTTTGGTGTGGAGGTGGCCGGATGGGTAGGGAGGGAGGTAGACGGAGCTTAGAATGAGTGAAGGAATGAACGAGTGCGTATGGCACCTGACTGGAAGGGGAAACAAGGGCCTCTACAGCGGTTGTCTCTGGGGACAGGTTAGGATGGCTGGGCAGTGGGAACTGTACAGAGGGAGACTTATGTTTGGTATCTCTCCCAAACCCTTTGCGTTAAGCTTTTAAGACATTCCTTAATATATGGCAAAGAGGGAGACTTTTTTTACTCTCTTCTTATATTATCTAATGAAAAATAACTTAAAAATTTTAAATAGGCTTTTAAATCTGACTTTATTTCTGCCATTTTTTTTCTCCATTGGTTGTGCAGACCGAGCGCCAGGTGTCTCGCTGGTTTGTTCAGTGCCTTCGGGAACAGTCCATGCTGCTAGAAATTATTTTCCTTTATTATGCCTACTTTGAGATGGCACCTAGTGACCTGTTGGCATTAACCAAGATGTTTAAAGAACAAGGATTTGGCAGTAGGCAGACCAACAGGCACCTGGTGGATGAGACCATGGATCCTTTCGTAGATCGGATTGGGTAAGTCTGAATGAATTGAGGCTACGAAACTTGTACAAGGTTTAGAACATTGGTATTAATAGTGATCCTGTTAATGGGTGAAGGGATGGTCTAGATGTACTTTTCACTTGCTGGTAGGGAAACAGATTGATGTTTAAGACCATGTTCCAGGTCTTAAAGGAGTAGAGACTGGGATTAGAGGGCCATGTTTTCTCAAAATAAGTATTGCATTCTAGTATTTTACTGTCTTCATCTAAGAGGTTCATCCATTCAACAAAAAATTTGGTGAGCATCTATGGTAAGCCATTGCAAATGCTAAGACAACAACAGGGCGAGTGTGTCCCCTGCCCTCTTTGAGGTCATCATCTGTGGACTTTGAAATTTATGGCAACAAATATATCCATTTTTTCCCCCATATATACAAAAATACATTGTTTGTGTTTTGTTTTTTGATGTAAATGGTGTACTTTTTTACAACTTAATTTTTCACATAACTAGATGTCCTGGAACTCTTTACCTCAGGATGTTTTTTAGCGGCTGCATATAGTACATGGGATGGATGTTTATTTAACAATTTCACTAGTGGTAGGTGGTAGTTAGCTCTTTTGGATATTTCAAACAATGCTGTAAGAATACTCTTTATCAGCCTGTCTGTACATCTGGGTGAGTATGACTGTGAAGGAGCCGGAAGTGGCTTTGTTGGGTTGAACGGTGTGTGTGTTTGTGCTCTAAAATATTGCCAGGTTGTCCTCCACAGAGGCTGTACCAACGTACGCTTCACTGACTGTAGGAGGAGAGAACCAGTTTCCCCACCATCTTGCAAACCCGTGCTGCTATCTGTCGTCCCCCTCAGTTTGTTTCCTTCTGCTGCCCTGATTTGCCTTTCCCTGGTTATCTGTGATGTTGAGCACTTTCTTACCTGCTCTTGGTCTATCCTCTGGAGTGAACTGCCTGTGTTTGCTTCCGTGTCTGAGGAGGAGACTCAGCTGCGTTTAACAGAGAAGATGACGTTACAGTGGTCCGTATAGATAGGTCCAGGTTTTGAGGCTTGTTTCCTCCGTGAATGAAGATCCACACTTGAGTGGTGAGATGGTTTATCTGGGTCATGTCTCATTGGTGGCCATAGAAACTTTCCACACTGGGCCTACGCTCTGGCCTGCACAAGCCCCTGTCAACCACAGTCAGGCAGTTTAAATGTGGCCGGATGAATTGAGGTGTGTTGGAAGTGTAAAATAAATACAGGGTTTAGAAGACTTAGTATGAAAAAAATGCAGAAAAAACCATTAGTAATTTTTTGATATTGAAGTGTCCTCCATTGCATCTTATTCTCCAACAAGGCTCGCAGTTGCACATATGACACCATGATGCCATTTTTCTTCCCAGCTACTTCAGTGCCCTTATCCTGGTGGAAGGCATGGATATTGAATCCTTGCATAAGTGTGCTTTAGATGACAGAAGAGAGCTGCACCAGTTTGCCCAGGACGGGCTTATTTGTCAGGTAAACTTGGAATAGCTTCCTTTCTCTTTTTAGACAATTTATAGTTAGGAGTGTTTCACCACTCAACTAGACTGCCACGTAAAATATTCCCTGTGGTGGAATTTAAGATTCTACGGTGTTAAGTTCATTGGACCTGGAAGAAATCTCAGATTTCAGTTTTCTGCACATTGGTCATAGTCGAGTCTGTGAGAATGAGTAGAGTCACTCAGAGAGTTAGCACCAGGATAGAAGAGGCCCAAGGACCCAACGCTGGGGATTGTCTTTGTTTATGGACCTTGTGCAAGAAGAGCAAAGGGGAAACAAATTCAGACGGGATGGTGGTTAGATAGAAAGTGGGGAAAGAGCAGAGAAAGTTCAAGAAGGATTGGGAAAGTTTCTAAAGGAAATTCTATTTGAACATGTATTTTATAGTGTTACATTAAGACTACTTAAAATTAGAAGAAAAAAATTGTGGGGAAAGGGAAGAGTAATGGAGGGGTTTATTAGTGGGGTGGTGGGGTTTGGGGAAGAGTAGAATATCAGAGTGGGACAAGCGGCTACTGGGGCCAAATGGAAGACATACTAAAAGTGCCGATGGGTCCTGTGGAGTGCTCTGACCCTTTCTTTTCAGTGACACAGGTTTTGTTTTTTAGTTTGGTTGTCTTTTTTGTTTTGTTTTGATCAGGATATGGACCGTTTGATGTTGACCTTCGGGGACATTCCACATCACGCCCCAGTGCTTTTGGCCTGGGCTCTCCTCCGTCACACCCTGCATCCAGAAGAGACCAGCAGTGTTGTCCGGAAGATAGGTGGCACAGCCATCCAGCTGAACGTATTTCAGTACCTGACCCGACTGCTCCGCTCACTGGCCAGCGGGGGCAATGACGTGAGGCTCGGGCTGCTGGTGTTGGAGCATGAGAATGCCGGAGAGCAGGGCAGAAGCCCGTGAATGAATCATGAGAGTAGTCGTGAGAATTCTAACAGTGACGTGGATAATGATGACAGTTGGTTCTAACTTTGTAGCTCATTTAGTATGAGTAGACACTGTTATCAGCGCTTCCTGCGCATCCTCTTATTTCGTCCTTACAGCACTTTGCGCTGGGAATTTGATCCTCTTTTCCATATTAGGAGATTGAGACTCAGGGAGATATAATTTGCCTGCAAATTACTGGATAATAAATCCAGTAATTTATCCAGTAGTACTGGATACTGAATAATAACTGCCAGGCAGCGGGAGGTGCAGTCTGAACCTTGGCCAGTACAGGCTACTGTGCCACCACAGTAATCTGGAGGGCAGCGTTGACCACCCTGACTGGAAAAATCTTTTTTGGGAGCTTACTTATTCAGCCATAGCAGGATGAATTAGCCATTCTCTTGAGTCTCGTGTTGGGGTTTAATTTCAGAGGCACTGTTGACTGAGTTTGTTTTGACATGCAAGCAGGAAACCTCCGCCAGCAGGCCCCGCTGGCTGCCACTGGGTCATTTATCGTGGTGACCATGCAGGCAGCTGCGTTGTTTGTGTCAGCACATAGAGACTCTTTATCCTTTCTCTGGACTGGTTCTGCTTTTCTTCCCCACGAAAACTGGTCATTTTGAAAATGGTTCTCTTTTGATTTTATTCTTGGGGGTGTGGTGATATTTATGGTTCCTGCTTTCTCATTTCTCCCCTTGTCTTCCTGATCTTGGGACTAAATTAGGAAAATTACAAAGCCTTGGATTCCCTTCCCATTTGTTTACAGAGACTGTATTAATGTGTAGGATCATGCTAAATCTGGGGGAGAGTTTTGTTCTTCAGAATTAGTTACTGACTCCTTTGCCCATACAGTGTACCACCAGCACCGCAGGCATGTGTGTCTACGGACTCCTTTCTTTCGTTCTGACCTCGCTGGAGCTGCACACACTGGGCAATCAGCAGGTCAGTATCTGGCTTTTGTGAAGCTGTCTACACTGCCTGGCTTTGCAGTCATATCCCTAAGATATCCCTTTGGACCTGATATCACACACACACACATACCCCAGGTATTAATTTGCTTATTGGTGTTTCTTTTCATTTACTGTATTATACAAAATGATACATATTAATGACAGAAAAGTCAGAAAGTGCTGGTAAAAAGAAAAAAGTGTAATTACACCACACAGGGCAAGCTTTGTTATTATTTTGTTGTGTTCCCTTCCAAATATTTCCTGCATATATATATATATATATATAAGAATCATTATATATATATAATGATTCTTTTCTAAAAACAGAATCACAATGTATATACTGTTCTGTAATTTCATTTTGGGATAGAGCACTGTCCCAGACATTAGTGGGTGCTAATAAATATCCTTGTGCAATATTTTAAAAATGTGAAACATTTCAAACTTACATAAAAGAAGAGAAAATTATGTAACATGCTCTTAAACAGTCCTATCACCAGCTTCCAAATTATCAACTGACAGCAGATCTTGGTGCTCTTTCCATCCTGTGACTATTTTGAAGCAAATCCCTCACATCATTTAGTGTCATCTACGAATATTCGATGAGCCAGAATAGGAGCTAATAAAACTTTACAACCATTAGCACATCTAAACAAACACTGTCTTCAAATAACAAGTCAGGATTTAAATTTCTAATTATCTTATAAATGTTGTAAGTTTGTTATAAGTTTGTTTTGATCAGGATCTGAACAGATAAGGTCCATACATTATTGGTCGATAACTCTGTTGAGTTTGATCTGCACTCCTGCTTTGCACTGCGGTGGACACAGGCCACATCATTGTCTAGATGATGGTTGTTTAGATCCATTAGTTCCTTGGGAGTCACAGAATGGCACTATTCTCTTTCCTCTTTTGTTTGTGGGTTTGAACATTGCTTTGGAAGTTTGTTTCGCGGTATATACAAATATTAGATCATTATGTTGTACAGCTACCATCAATGTAACGTATGTCAGTTATACTTAAAAAAAAATCTTGCTCTCATTAGCTATTAGCTATCTGATGCCCTGGTATAGAATACTGTACATGCTTATTTCCTGTATTTACTGGTTTTCCCTATCCTGCGGAAGTGGTTAACACTCTACTGAGGTCTTTAAATTTTTACATGTCATTGTGAACTCCTGGGTATAAATAAACATATTAACTGTGTTTTAATCCACTGCAGTTACTTTGGCAAAGGATGCAAAGGTCTTATGCTCAGACCGCCCCCCCCCCACCTTTGGCCAGTAAGAACTCTTTTTGATGAGCTTCTGAATGTGTCTGACACAAAGCTTCTGTACTTTGATAGCTCCATTGTTTCTGGTATGACCCACTGTCACAGGGTTATCTTACAGGGTTCTGGCCCCAGACCTGGAATATGCGGTTTCTCCAAGGAACGCTGGTTCTTTGCAGTGGAAAGTGCTGTTTGAGGAGTTCTTTATAGCTAAGTCATTATATTCATTTTTAATGACTTGTTTTAGAAATTGAAGAAATTGGTGAAGTTGCTAAAAATGAAAATTTCTTACCATTATAAAAGAAATTGATGTTAACCGGAAAACTCAATTTCCAAAGCTCTAGGGGCACAGAGTAAGCTTTGCATCCTTTGCCAAAATTCTGGTGGTCACATTTGGACCTCATCATATACCTGGACGGTCAGTATTAACATATCTGGGCTACGAGAGTCCTCGTACTTGGGTTGTTTTTAAAAAATCATTCCCGGGGCGCCTGGGTTGCTCAGTGGGTTAAAGCCTTTGCCTTCGGCTCAGGTCATGATCCCAGGGTCCTGGGATCGAGCCCCACATCGGGCTCTCTGCATGGCAGGGAGCCTGCTTCCCTTCCTCTCTCTGTGCCTGCCTCTCTGCCTACTTGTGATCTCTGTCAAATAAATAAAAAATAAAAAATCTTAAAAAAAAAAAAATCATTCCCAGTGTATGCCAAGCACTGTACTAGGTGCTGAGGATTAAAAAACTTAAAAAGGCATTATTCTTGTCCTCTAGGAGAGCAGTTTAGCCGAGCTTAGTAATACCTCACATTTACATGGCATCTTAAAATTTATAGTCCACCTCTCCATATATTACCTCATTTAGTCCTTACAACAGTACTGCGAAGCGGTAACATTATCACCATTTTATAGGGAAAGATTTTGAAGTTCAGAGAGGTTAACTTGCCAAACTGCATATAACAGATACAACGTACACCCTAGGCAGGGTATAATCCACTTTTAAAACCTAGGGTTCTTTCTGACATAGTATGTGAAAGTATTGCTGGTATTTTTATTTGAGTAGAATACAGTAAAAAAAAAAAAAATTGTGGTTCAAAGAGGGAAAATAAGCTATTTTCTTCCCCCTCCCCCAACAGGATGTAATTGACACAGCATGTGAAGTCCTGGCAGACCCTTCTCTTCCAGAACTATTCTGGGGAACAGTAAGTGTGTCAGAGGGAATTATGCTAAGATATTCTTGTAGCGAAAGAATTTATCAAGCACTTATTTTGTGATAGGTCTGATATTAAGCATTTGTGTCTTTTCACATTAATTCTTACAAAAATCTATGAAGTAAAAAGAATTATTGTCATCACCATTTTGCATATGAGGAAAGGTGATGCTCAGAGATGTGAAGTGACTTGCCCAAGGTCACACAGCTAGACAAACAGGAGCGGAAAGCAGTTTTGGCTGACTTGAATCCGTAGCCTGTATTATTAACCAGCATATTCGCTCTCTGACCCACCGAGTCTTTGTTCACATTGATGGTGGTCTCAGGCATCAGTGTTACTGTAACTCTTAAACATGGTATTGGGGGATTGTAACTCTGAGTAGTCAGAGTATTGTAACTGGTTAGATAGGAATTTGGCTTTGGAGAGAACAGTTTCTTACCAGTCCTCAGGGTTAGCACTGACAGCAGCCTGAAGCTCTAGGGTCCAGCTGATGAGTAAATCTATTCTCCTTTGTACTGTGGCCTGTATGTCTTATCTTCTTCTTCCTGAGTTGTTATCCAGCTTCACACTGTTCCTAGGAGAAGGTGGCATGAAACAATGTATAGACTGAGGATCTGTTGCTTTTGTGTGGTGGCCAAATGCTGGTACGTGTTTGGTGCTTTTCACTTTATTGGAAACACATCATGCGGAGGTGAATGCCTGTTGTCTTCCTATAGGGAGGATGGCCAGGAAGAGGTCACCGGAGGCAGTGATGTTCTCTTTTCAGGTCCTGACTAAACCTGCTGTTGATAGCCATTTTCAGTGGAGATATGGAAGTCCTAAATTGTTAGAGAGGAGTAATGTCTGCCTGAAGGAAAGGATTGGTTTTAGGTTTTCTTAGGATTGCTGGGCAATTCAGAGATCTGTAATTTGTGGATTATGTGGTCAGTGACTTCTCTCCTTCTATGATAGGAGCCAACCTCCGGGCTTGGGATCATTCTGGACAGTGTCTGTGGGATGTTTCCCCATCTCCTCTCCCCACTCCTGCAATTGCTACGAGCCCTCGTATCAGGGAAGTCCACCGCCAAAAAGGTAGGCGGTTCGGTTAGATGCCTGAATTCAGAGTGTGGGAGGTATGTTTGTGGGTGCCACTGCCAGAGCAAGAATTAGTCTGAAGTTGAACGCACACTGCCAGAGATAGTGTCTCAAGTCTATAAAATTAAATACCTATTGTAGATGCCGTGGGAGAGGACAAAATATAAAGTTCCTTACTATCTCATTGGCAGAGACTAACAGTAGACACAAGGAGGGAGTAACTAATAAAGCCACACAGTGTCATTTGAGGAGTGAAGACCCACCGTTCAGGAGAGTCAGCTGTCTGCGAGTGAGGGCTCCTTGAGCTCAGCGTTAGGGGATGGTGAGGGCTGGCAAGAAGTGCGGAGGTGGGTTCAAGAGTTAGGGAGTCCCCACCTGCACAGTCTGGCTAAAGAGCAGAGAAGCAGACATGGGACCCCTTGTATGTCCCCCAGGTAAACATGTAGGTGTGTTTTTTTCTGCATGTTGGCAGGTGTATAGTTTCTTGGATAAGATGTCTTTCTACAATGAACTTTATAAGCACAAGCCCCATGATGTGATCTCCCACGAAGATGGAACTCTCTGGCGGAGGCAAACGTCCAAACTCCTTTATCCTCTTGGTAAGATAGAGAGACCTTGGTTCAGTAGCTCTTTTCCTCGGCCTCTGTTGAGGCTTCATCTTTGCTGCTTTAACTTTTTCATGCAAGCCGCCTTTAAAGCAATTCTTTTCTCCACTCTGCTTGTTGATAACTGAGTGCATTTCTCCGTTTTTTACGTCATTGGATTGTTTTATTTCAAAAATAATGCATGTTTGTTGTAATGAGAGACGTGGCACCGATCTATACCTCGCTGAGTTCGCCTGTTGAGACTTATCTGTTGGGTAGTCGGTGCTGAGAGCTGGTGTGTCCTTTTATATACTGTGTATGCTCTTCTAGACTCATTCTGCAAGCTGCTTTCC
>ML101563.1:0-12130 GCA_003697995.1 Taxidea taxus jeffersonii | reverse complement strand
TATATACAGATCTGACCCATTCTTTTTAGTAACTACAGAATTATTCTGGATATTCCAGAGTCTTGTATCTTTTTCGTTCTAAAAGGACATGTAGGCCATGTCAGGTTCTTGCCACTACAAATAGTGCTGCCTCGGGTATGTGTGCCCTCATACACTGATGCTTTTATTTTTAGCATATCGCGTCCCCACAGTGGGGATTGTTGGGTAAAAGGGCGTATATAAAAACAATTCTAGGGACACCTGGGTGGCTCAGTGGGTTAAAGCCTCTGCTTTCAGCTCAGGTCATGATTCCAGGGTCCTGGAATTGAGCCCCGCGTCGGGCTCCTCTGTTCAGCGGAGAGCCTGCTTCCTTCTCTCTCTCTGCCTGCCTCTCTGCCTACTTTTGATTTCTCTCTCTGTCAAATAAATGAATAAAATCGTAAAAAAATAAAATAGAAACAATTTTAAATAAGTGTCCACCAACAGATGAAATTGATAAACAAAACATGGTACATACATACTGTGGGATATTATTCGGCCTTGAGAAGAAAGGGAATTCTGATACGTGTTATAAGTTGGGTAAAACCAGTCCATCAGTGTTAGCTACTAGGAAGAGAGTATGTACATCTCTGTGTGACTAAATACTGGTGTCTGGTGTAGGAGGCACTTTTTCCTGTCGTATTCCCAGATATTAGACTCATTTCGTTTCCTCTCTCCCGCAGGGGGCCAGACCAACCTTCGCATACCTCAGGGCACCGTGGGCCAAGTAGTGCTGGACGACAGGGCTTACCTGGTACGCTGGGAGTACTCCTACAGCAGCTGGACCCTCTTTACCTGCGAGATTGAAATGCTGCTGCATGTCGTTTCCACTGCAGGTCAGGTCCGCTGAGGGAGACATGACTGGGGACGAAAAATGGCTGTGCTTACATTTGGAGGACAGAGACTCTCAAGATGAAATTGAAAACCATCCAGACTAGGATAAGTGTAGTGCTTTTCTGGGTCTCAGAGACTATTCTTTGCTTTCTTTCCCCACAGATGTAATCCAGCACTGCCAGCGGGTCAGACCCATCATTGATCTGGTGCATAAGGTCATCAGCACGGATCTGTCCATAGCAGACTGTCTCTTGCCCATCACGTCCCGCATCTACATGCTGCTGCAGCGGTAAGCCTCTGGTCGCGTACCTGCTGGGTTAACATCCATACTCGTTCCTCTGTGGGAAGCCCTGGTGTGATACTGTCCCCAGCTGAGGGCCTCCCTGTGTTTCTGTCCTTGCTGAGAGGAGGGACTTGGGCAGAGAGAAATGGAAAATGTTTGTGGAGGAACAAGTTGTGTTATTCATCTTACCGAGTAGAGTGCACTGTTCTCCAGGCTAACAACAGTGATCTCCCCACCGGTGGATGTCATTGCTTCTTGTGTCAATTGCTTGACTGTTTTGGCTGCCCGGAACCCAGCAAAGGTGAGAGATGCCAGGTCTTCCTAAGAGCCAAAAAAGGGTGCACTTGGTGGCTACCTGAAGCCACGTGGACATTGGGCTCTTCTTTTCCCTTGTCAGGTCTGGACTGATCTTCGTCACACAGGCTTTTTACCATTCGTGGCCCACCAGGTCTCCAGCATGAGTCAGATGATTAGGTGAGCCAGGTCTTCTTCGGTTGGGCAGGGCATATTCCCTGGGAGCACCGTGTTTCAGGCCTAGGCTAGCTTCATTCCTTTTCAAGAAACTTCCCTGGAAGTTTCTGGATGTATTTCTCATCCAGCGGCAACCCCCCTGGGTGTGTGGGAATTAACTCTCCAGCCTGAAGAATCCGGAAGTGACTAGATCCAGAGACTTGGCTTGGCTTCCCTTTCTTAGGCCTTATATTTCCTTGTTTCATGGCTACTAGAGCTCACTTGCTGGGCAGTTATTAATACACAGGCTCCATTTTCCTTCCTGAGCATTCTCTCCTTGCCCGCTCTTACTTGTAAGACAAAAGGATGTTTTTTGGATGTTTATTTGATTTCTTTACTTGAAAGCTCTTGAGGTTGTACATCAATAAAACACCTTAATGTTCACTCTGGATAGGAAGTAACTTAGATTTGATGAATTCTTTTGCAGAGGTTTCCTATTTGGGGCCCAAGCCATCTAGGTAATAACAAGAATGCTCTGTGATTAGTTTCTGGAAACCCTGAGATTGCCCCATCCTGATTCCCCTGCCTCTGTTCTCTCTCAGTGCGGAGGGGATGAACGCCGGAGGGTATGGAAACCTCCTGATGAACAGCGAGCAGCCCCAGGGCGAGTACGCGGTCACAATTGCCTTTCTGCGCTTGATCACCACTCTTGTCAAGGTAAGAGCTGGTCAGATGGAATCATCCGAAATAGTTTCACTCCTACTGTGGTCCTCGTTTCTTCAGGCCCAATAGTTGTCCTGAGGTTACGGCATTAACAGTTTCTGTGTATTGATGACTCTATACCCATTCTGTAACGGGCGCTTTATCCGGGTTAATTTATGTAACCCTCAGAGGCAGGTGATAATGATGTCGTGACTGTCAAGTTGTTTTCACTGGAGCCCAGGGTGGAACGTACGTCTTCTCTCACGACTCCGTATACACATACGTGTGTGGGCTCCCGAGGCAGAGAGTCACAATTCAGCACTACTCTGACGACGCAAAAGGCATTTGGATGTTTTCTCATAAGCTGATTCCACAATCCACTAATGGATCCCAGCTCAGTTGAAAAACAGATGTTGCAGTCTGACAGAATTAGGTTTACATATTTCAGGTCGACCTCTTGCCTGCTCCTTCAGCCTTGGGCGGGTAAAGAACTTTTTACCACCTCTGTGAAACAGGAGTCCTTGAACGGTCCCTACTCCATGAAGTTGTGGAGAGGGTCGCACACGAGAAGCACTCGGCCCACTTCCCGCCTGCGAGGGTCAGTGAACAGGTGCTTACAAAGGTAGAAGTAGCCCTTTGTGGAGATAGGGATGAAGATCCGTTTACGCAGAAGTGAGGAATCCCCACTTACAGGTGAGGAAGCTGATGTTACCGAGACATTAGACAAAGAAAACAGTAGACAAAGAATTGTGAATAGTAGAGCTCCTTTCTGGTATTCTAGGGGCAGAGGAGAGAGGTTGGGGTGTGGCTGGCATCGTGACCATGAACGCAGCATTTCCCGTCCCTGACGGTCCCATGTCCTTCATGTTTACGGTACCTCTCCCCTGCACAGATTTAACCTTCCTCCGTCCCCTTCACAGAGCTGCCTTTTGGGACATGGTGACGTTGTTTTGTTAGTCTTTTTCTCTGTGTCAGAGAAACCCACAGCTTGGACCCCGTTGAATCCTAATGTTTGCCAGGGTTTGCCAAGGTTTCCTGTGGACCTGTGGGTTTCGAGTTCAATCTCTGATAGCTAAAACCCTTCCTTAAATGGCAGAAGTCCTCATAGCATGGTTTCTTGTAGGGGCAGCTGGGCAGTACCCAGAGCCAAGGGCTGGTGCCCTGTGTCATGTTTGTCCTGAAGGAGATGCTTCCCGGCTATCACAAGTGGCGTTACAACTCCCACGGCGTGAGAGAACAGATCGGTAAGGAAGGCGGCATGTGCAGGGAAGACCAAGCAACTCCAGGCTCCCTGGAGATCTTGTCTTCTCCTTTCTCGGGATGCGGGTCATCACAAAACGCCACATCATTCCTCTGTCTTTTCTGGAGTCCAGGTTGCCTGATCCTGGAACTGATTCATGCGATCCTGAACTTGTGCCATGAGGCCGACCTACATGGCAGGTATGAGGGGGGTGACTGCCTGAGCCGGTTATGCCCAGGTGCCACCACTCCCCACGGGAGGACAGGGCTTTCTGTGCGGAGCCCCTTTGTTCTTCCAGAGAACTCCGCTTGCTTGAGCCCAGAGCTCAGTACTCTTGAGGTTCTGATTTGCTTTCCACTGGACTGCATCCTTTCTCCCTGTGGGTCAAGAAGAGAAATGAAGGGGAAACAAGCTTGTCCCCAGTGAGATCGCACATGCGGGTGTGCACACACACAGAAATTGTTTTTTATGATGTTTACAAAAGTAACACATGTTCATTGTGAAGTAGAAAGCGCCCTTCCTAAACTTACTTCTGGGAGATGACTACGAAGTTAGTATGTTTTCTGCTCTGTGATTTCCTCTGCTCTGGAATTTCATTTCCATGCCACTTCATACAGATCTGTCTTGTTCGAATGACTCCATGCAGTCCATTCTGTGGATTAATAATTACTCATTTCAGTAAATCTATCCATTAATTGATAAGACAGTAAGATAGCTTTGCAGGGTGGTTTCTAAGATCAAGTCTTTTTTTTTTTAGGACTTTTATTCAAGAGAGAGAAGCGCTCATGTTCCTGCACAAGTTGGGGGGTGGGTGAGGGCAGAGGAAGAGGGAGAAGCAGACTCCCCACTGAGCAGGGAGCCCTACATGGCGCTCGATCGCAGGAGCCCGAGATTATGACCCAAGCTGAAGGCAAACATTTAATTGAGCCACCCGGGGGGCCCTAAGATCAAGTCTGTTTAAGCAGAGTGGTCGGAGTGTGTTCATCTGGCAGAGAGTTGCTTTGTATTACTGATGTCCCCTTGGTTCGGTTTGGACAGTGCTCTTCCCTTCCAGTCATAAACTTGGTGGCTCCCTGGTAACTTGGAACGTGTCTGTCTTGCAGCCACAGCCCCAGCCTGCAGTCTCTCTGCATTTGCAGCCTGGCCTACACAGAAGCTGGGCAGACAGTCATCAACATCATGGGCGTCGGTGTGGACACCATCGACATGGTGATGGCTGCTCAGCCCCGCAGGTAGGGCTCCCAGCCCTCTTCCCTGTTTATCTTTACTGTGCCTTCGTGTTCTAAGAATTCCAGTGTAAGCTAATGTGTAGTAGCTTTTTAAGACAGTCTTGTTTCCCCTAGGACGTAGACTTTATGTACCCTGGTGGCTGCTGTGTAGACTGGCACACAGCAAAGGGAGTTGATTGCTTCTCCTCGCTCCTAGTGTGGACTGGGGCCTCTAACAGAAGCTGTTGACCTCTGGGATTATTGTTGGAATCTAATTCATGAGAGCACATATGTTGTGAATGAAGTCATGTTGTCTGAATCAACTTTGGTTTCCATTTGGCACCCTAGCGATGGGGCAGAGGGCCAGGGGCAGGGCCAGCTGCTGATCAAGACAGTGAAACTGGCATTCTCCGTCACCAACAATGTTATTCGGCTGAAACCGCCTTCTAATGTGGTGTCCCCCCTGGAGCAGGCTCTCACACAGCATGGTATGTATCGCTCTTCTGACCAGCGGGGCTTCTGCCCACAAGGGCATACTTCAGGCTGTGTTGTTGGAGACCAGCAGTATTTTCTGACTAATTCCTGGAGGGAATTTGGGAATGATCACCAGCTCCCATCCTGGACTTAGAAACAAGAGGCCTGGAACATCCTTCACTTCTGCCTCCTGTTGATGACAGAATAATAGTTAAGGACCCATGTTCACAGTCAGGCTGCCTGACTTCAGATTTTGGCTCTAATCAGCCGTGTTATCTTGGCTCATTAAGCAGCTCTGCCTCGGGTTTCTCGTCTATAGAATGAGGATAATAGTAGTGCCTACCTTGTAAGATTACAATGGAGGTAAGATTGCTACTTGTCAATCATGGAGAGAAGTTGGTAGTACCTGGTAAATAGTGACTGTGTGACTCTTTGGCCTTACACTATTCATTTAATCCCTTGGGGACCTTGTTTCCTCATTTTTAAGTAGGTGGTTGGGTAATGTCTAAGATGTATTCTACTTGTATCATTTTGGCATTTGATAATTTTTGCATTTCAGTGTAGTTTTTCAGTGTGATATCTTTTTCTGACTTGTTAAGAGACTTCCTGTTCCTTTCAAAATGTCTCTTTTTTCTGCTCTTAATGAATTGGATTGGGATGTTTACCTCCAAATACTGGGGATCCCCTTGGCTACTAAAAAAAAAAAAAAAAAAAGAACGGGATGGCCCCCTGGATTTTCTCTGGCCTTCCCAGGACTTGAGGGCAGTAAACTCCCTCGTGTGTGAGCCTTTGTGACTAGCAGCCTCTCTTAGGGGCTCGACTCGGCACACTCGCTGTCTAACCTGTTCCCTCTGCTGCTTCAGGTGCCCATGGGAACAACCTCATTGCTGTTCTTGCCAAATACATCTACCACAAACACGATCCTGCTTTGCCGCGTCTGGCCATCCAGCTGCTGAAGCGTCTGGCAACGGTAGGTTCCCACTCAATCAGCCAAAGCCCCAGAAAGCTCACTTGGTGCTTGAGACCACTCCTGCCTTCTTTTAAGAGAAACAGCTAACTTGGACTTTCCTGACTTTGAAAGATTTTGTTTGTTTATCTGAGAGAGTGAGGTCACACATATGTGCATGAGCTGGGGGTGAGAGGGAACCCGATGTGCAGAGGGAGAGGGGAAATCCCAAGCAAGCTCCGCGCCCAGCATGGAGCCCGTTGAGGGGCTCGATCTCCTGCCCCTGAGATGACCTGAACCGAAATCCAGAGCCGGGCACTCAACTGACTGAGCCACCCAAGCGCCCCAAGACTTCTCTGACTTTCAGTGATGCGTCATACACACAACACACAAATTGTGTTCCCATACACACCACATGTAAATGGTGTTTTATGATGGTATTTTTTTTCCTGATTATAAAAGACAGACTTATTTTAAAATATTGAAACATTACCTATAAATGTGACATAGAAAATTAAGGTCCACTTTGATCCCTTTGTTCCATGAATCCCTAGGAGCAGATTGGTATACATTGGTCCAGATTTTTTTTTCCCCTTAAGAAGAGAGAGAGGGGCGCCTGGGTGGCTCAGCGGGTTAAAGCCTCTGCCTTTGGCTCAGGTCATGATCCCAGGGTCCTGGGATCAAGTCCCACATCGGGCTCTCTGCTTGGCAGGGAGCCTGCTTCCCTCTCTCTCTCTCTGCCTATCTTGTCTGTCAAATAAATAAATAAAATCTTAAAAAAAAAAAAAAGAAGAGAGAGAGAGAAGAGGCAGAGAATCTTATTCATGCCCAGTGGGGACCCCAGTGCAATCTCACAACCCTGGTTTCATGACCTGAGCTGAAACCAAGAGTCAAGTTGCTCAACGGACTGAGCCATCCTGGCAGATTTCTTTTTATCTGTGCTTAAAGGGTGTTTGGTGTGTTCTTTTATTCTTTACAAAAGTAGAAGGGCCCCGTTCATGCTGTTTTATGCCTAGCTTTCTTCATGGAACACCAGATCTTGCAGTCTTTCCGTGTGGACACAGTTGGGCTACTTCATTGTCTCTGATGCTTGCATGGCGTGCCCCAGGATGGACACACCCAACTGATTTGGGCTGGTTTTTGTCTTTCACTATTACAGGCAGTGCTGCAGGACTTTTATCCCTAGAGCTCCATAAACTTCTGTTTTCAGTTCCTAAAAATTAGGTATTAGTGAACATTTTAAATGTTTTAGATATTTCTGAATTATCCTCCAAAAGGATAGTAACAGTTTATGCTCTTTTTTTTTCTTTTATTTATTTATTTTTTAACCTAATCTCCACACCCATCATGGGGCTTGAACTCACCGCTCCAAGATCAGGAGTCTCACGCTCCACCTGCTGAGCCAGCCCGGCGTTCCAACAGTTTGTACTAAGCCAAGTCCTGTATCCCTGCCACAGTGGCCCCATGAGTTTTTTCATCTTTGCTAATTGAATAGGCAAATCGATATCGTCTCATTTTTTTTTACCTTGCTTATTTTTATTTATTTTTTTTTAAAGATTTTTATTTATTTATTTTTTAGATAGAGATAGAGAGCGCAGGAGCGAGCACAGGCAGACAGAGAGGCAGGCAGAGGCAGAGGGAGAAGCAGGCTCCCTGCTGAGCAAGGAGCCCGATGTGGGACTTGATCCCAGGACACTGGGATCATGACCTGAGCTGAAGGCAGCCGCTTAACCAACTGAGCCACTCAGGCGTCCCAACCTTGCTTATTTTTAACCACGAGACAGGTTGTGCATATTTTTATGTTGAATACTTTTTCTTCCATGAATTGGTGGCCCTTTTGTACCGTAGTTTGACACAACATCCCTTCTAACCCAGAGCTATACATCTGGATGTTTCCCTTTCTGCGCATTTTCTACGAGTTCTCCGGTACGTTCTGCAGGAGCTTGGGGAGGCTTTTCTGAACGTAGAGCCCTATGCCTGTGTGTTCGGTGTCTGCCAGGTGGCCCCGATGTCCGTATACGCCTGCCTGGGCAACGATGCGGCTGCCATCCGGGATGCCTTCCTGACCCGGCTACAGAGCAAGATTGAGGACATGCGCATCAAAGTCATGATTCTGGAGTTCCTCACAGTTGCGGTGGAGACTCAGCCAGGCCTTATTGAACTGTTTCTGAACCTGGAGGTGAAGGATGGCAGTGATGGCTCCAAGGTGAGCCGGCGCCTGGGGTGAAGCTGGGGAGGGGCGGGTGCGCTGGTGGGCGGTGGCTGAGGGACCGAACCGTCGCTCCACCCTCTTGCAGGAATTCAGCCTTGGTGTGTGGAGCTGCCTCCACGCCGTGCTGGAGCTGATTGATTCCCAGCAGCAGGACCGCTACTGGTGTCCGCCCCTGCTGCATCGGGCAGCCATTGCCTTTCTGCACGCCCTGTGGCAGGACCGGCGGGACAGTGCCATGCTGGTCCTCAGAACCAAGTGAGTCTGACTCTGGGAGGATTGCCTTCCAAGGCTTGTGTCTGCAAAATGGGAATAACGATAGTTTATACTTTCGAGGTTTGTTGTGACAGCTCGCTTGGCAGGTGCATAGTCTGTGCTCAGACCTGGTTCCGTGCGCAGGAGCCTGACTAGGAGCCATGCTCTGCTGCTCCCGCTGCCAGCAGGAGTCCTGTTCTCCAGGACCCTGTTTGCAGAAAGAGAAGGGACGTTCGGAAGTCTGACCACGGGAGTCCACGTCTTTATTCCCTCGCCACTCTTTGTGGGGCTGTGGAAAATGTATGGTGGCACAAATCATGAGTACTTTTATGTATTTTTTTTTTAAGATTTTATTTATTTGACAGACAGAGATCACAAGTAGGCAGAGAGGCAGGCAGAGAGAGAGGAAGGAAGCAGAGAGCCCGATGTGGGTCTCGATCCCAGGACCCTGAGATCATGACGTGAGCCGAAGGCAGAGGCTTAACCCACTGAGCCACCCAGGCGCCCCTTATTTATTTATTTTAAAGATTTTTTTTTTTTAAATTTATTTGACAGAGAGACACAGCAAGAGGGAACACAAGCAGGGGAGTGGGAGAAGGAGAAGCAGGCTTCCCACTGAGCAGGGAGCTCCATGCAGGGCTCGATCCCAGGATGCTGGGATCACGACCTGAGCTGAAGGCAGACGCTTAACGACTGAGCCATCCAGGTGCCCCATGAGAATATTTATTGGTCAACTCTAGAACATACGTACAATTGTGTTTTTAACAGGAAAACATAATTTTTATCTGTGGAAACTATTACATTTATGTAGGAGCAGCTGACCCATGAGACACATGTTAGGATTGAGACGGGTACAGTATGAACAAGTAACCAGCTAGGGCCGGGGGACAGAACTTCAGGAAGGCCTGCATGAGTATGATTTCCAAATGTATTTTCTTTTCAGACCCAAGTTTTGGGAGAATTTAACCAGTCCACTGTTTGGAACGCTTTCTCCTCCCTCAGAAACCTCTGAGGTAAGCCAAGGTGAAGGATGGGACGGGGCGGAGAGTGCCTGGGAGGACAGGCTGGGTGGTGAGACTGAGGTATAGGAAATGATACATCCGCTCAGTAAGCAACGAGTGTTTTCTTCATTGGAAGCTTCTTTCTCAGAGGCATGCTTACTTCTCTCCCTTTGCCGTCTTGCTGGGAAGGGATGTGGCATGCCTGGCCCTGCGGTAAAGGCTCCATCCGTGGTCGTCTCCACTCGCTTGGAGATCCTGCAGACCTGCCATCGTGGATGCCTGTTCACGTCTGATAGAGATTGGGCTTTCTTGTTTCCCAAGTGTCAGCTCCCCATTCTGTTCCATCGAAGGGGACGCCAGGGCAGAGGTTCTCCTCATGATTGGTGTCTAATCTGCTCTCTGCTCCACAGCCCAGCGTCCTGGAAACCTGTGCCCTCATCATGAAGATAATTTGCTTGGAGATATACTATGTAGTTAAGTGAGTCCTTTCCCCTTTCGAGATTTTACTCGAAGGTTTGGGTGAGGGGTGTGCAGTGGCCTGCCATGGGGGGCACAGCTCTTTGAGCCAAGGCAGAGGAGAGAGCTGGTTTGGAGTCATTGATGGAGGGCCGCTGAGTTGTGTCCCTGGCCAGTCCATTGATGGCATTTATGATTGTCAGAGAGAGTTATTGTGAAGCAAACTCCATGTGCCTGGGATTTTATGGAGGAGGAATCCTGGAAAAGGCCTCAACCTAACCCATTATGTTGAGCACGAAGTAGGAGCCCCCCACAGTGGAGGTGACCGGAGCCGTCTGCCTTTAAGCCCAAGTGAGGTCGCTTTCTCTGCCTCGACAAGGGTCTGTGCCCATCACATTTCCGTCGCTTTCAAAACCTAACTGTAGGTTTTGTTTTTTCTTGACACCCTAGGGGCTCATTAGATCAGTCATTAAAAGATACGCTTAAGAGATTTTCCAGCGAGAAGCGCTTTGCCTACTGGTCGGGATATGTCAAGTCACTGGCGGCCCACACAGCCGACACGGAGGGCAGCAGCTGCACCTCCCTGGTGGAGTACCAGATGCTGGTCTCCGCCTGGAGAATGCTCCTCATCATCGCCACCAGTCACGTAAGAGCCTCTCGGAGTGGTTTTCGCCTGGGTATCCTAGCAACCGTGTACCCGGATTCCTGACAGAGGCAGCCCCTTGGGATGAAGGATGAACCAGGGATCTTCCCCGAGAGCTAAAACGTAACAGTTGTGGGCCCGCAGACCGGGCCTTCTGTGGGCTCTTCAGGGTGTTGGAGCCAGCAAGGGACCTGGAAGAAAAAGAAAAGTGTTTTAAAATCTCTTGCCGACATTCATAAAAGCCTCCGGGAGCTGCCGTTGCAGCCCTGGATGGGTCTCAGGGGCTCCCTTCCTCCATCTGCTTCTCCTGCAGGTGTCACGTCACCTGTTCAGGTGTGTGCCCCGTGCTGGGCAAGTATCCGTGGACTGGTCAGCGGGCAGCTGGGACAGCTGCCGCAGCACCCTCTCTAGGGAGCAGTTTGTTTTCATTGCTTCTAGAATCTGCATTTCTTGGTCTCAGAAAAAGAACAGAGACATTGTCTATGTACTGTGTCTACTGAGAGTTGGCTTTTAGAGAGAGAGTGAGCTTTCGAGAAGAGTCTGTTTTCTCTTTGCTTGTGTGTGTGTGGTTTCACCCGGTCGTGTTGTGCAGTGGGGACTTAGTGTTGAACTGTTCTTCCCTGGGGAATCCAGATAGATATCTTGACTTCATGAATTACTTGGGCTTGATGGATGTCCCTTGTTCCAAGCATACTCTTACCTTACATCTTCCACAAGTGACTTGTTCCCTGTGCCAGACTGCCCACTACCTGGGGACATTGCTGTGTCACCGTGGTTGCAGCCCCGGAGACTGCGGACACAGCAGAGGGCAAGGCGGTCTTTGGGGAATGCTCGATTCCCACGTGGGGAGCCTGTATGTCACCTGCCTTAAGGTCCTAGCTGGGCAGCGGCTCTTTTTTTTTTTTAATTGAAGCATAAGTGACAAATAGTTTTCTCTTAGTTTCAAGCAGACATCAGAATGATTGAGTATTTTTATATACCATGAAAGGATTCCCACGATAAGTCCAGTGACCATTACCACCAGAAGTTGTGACAGTTTTCTTACCTGTGTTCCCAGGCAGTACCGGATAGGCAACAAGTCTTGAATTGTAGCTCCAAAAGTCCTGCCATCCTCTTTCCTCTTAGGAGAACAGTCTGAATCATTTAACAGATATTAATGGAATGGTCACCACGTGTCAGGCACCCGGGGATACAGTAGTGAGTAAGGCAGATAAGGTTTTTGATCTTGTGGAGAGTGGCCCACAAGGGAGGCAAATTGTAAACTGATTCCCAAAGAAATCTAGGTTGAGATTGTGGCAGTTCACTATAAAGGAGATAATCAGGATGCTAGGGTTGTGAGCACTGGAGTAGGAAAGGAGCCGTGGGAGAGCCCCTCTCCAAGGAGGCTATGTCCAGACCTGAATGTACAAAG
>ML101562.1:4105-30700 GCA_003697995.1 Taxidea taxus jeffersonii | reverse complement strand
GCCATAAAGGATCTGGGGCACCAAACTATTTCTCTGACTCCAATGCCCACTCTGGTTTCTCCTGTCAGAATGTCCACCAACTGGGACAGACCATGGAAGCCACGATAAAAACTGGAAGACTGCTGCAGCTGTGCTTGTCCCTTTACCTGATTACTCACCAGTTATACCTTAAGTCTCGCCTGCATATATTCTTATAATTACTGTGGGGTTTTGTTAGAAAGAAAATAATTTCTTTGGTGGTCCCATCTTTCCTTCATGGGACCAAAATTTCACTGTTCTTTTAGGTTTTATCATAAATCTGACCTCCTGTCTTAACACATTTCAGCCATTCCCCACCAATTTGATCTATGAAGGTATCCCAGCTGATTTTCCAGTACTATTATGGTTGTATGCTTTTTACATTTCTTTTTATCAATAGGACTTGATATATCAATAAGATTTGGTATATCAACAGGAAAAAAATTTTTTTTAAAAAAGGAAACATATCAGCCAGCCATTTCATACTGATCTTTTCTAAATCTCAATCCTTATAGACATGTCCAATTATATATGGAAACTAGGACATTATCGTTATATCATGAGAAAGAAAATGTCATGATATTCTTGATCCACACTCTTCTCACGAGAAGAGTGTGGATCTATTTTTTTTAAGATTTTATTTATTTATTTGACAGACAGAGATCACAAGTAGGCAGAGAGGCAAACAGAGAGGAGGAAGTAGGCTCACCACTGAGCAGAGAGCCCGATGCAGGGCTCGACCCCAGGACCCTGGGATCATGACCTGAGCCGAAGGCAGAGGCTTTAACCCACTGAGCCACCCAGGCACCCTGAGTGTGGATCTATTTTAAAGGACTCTGATTAATCTTGACTTTACAGACTGGTGGATGCTGGGCATGATGAGACTAGAAAGGTGATTCTGTTGGAGATAAAATTATTAATTATTGGCCAAAAAAGTGAAGCATGTCTTAAAGTTAATGACTCACTATATGTTAGTTTGGCAGGAGGACTGGTGGGGTTCTTCACACTTGGCTGTTTACAGTCTCCTGGACATCTGCACTGGTTTCCAAACTGCCTTGCCTGCTTCCAGTCAGATCTCCATCTTGTTCATAGCAACTAGCCCTTGTCCTTTTCATACCTCATCTCTCCTTCCCTTGTGCCCCTGATATCTCCTCCTCCTCCTGGGAATGGTGTCTTTATGTATGTCTGTCTTGTATGGCTCCCTTTCCTAGGCCTAAAAAGTGCTTAGATCAACTTTCATTTTACAATAGACACAGACCATAGTGAAAAGAAATAATAGAGTTTGTTTTCAAATAGCCTGGAATGCTTTCAGTAGAGAGATTCATGCCATTCAAATCATCCTCAAAAGCAGTTATAAATTCCAAAACAGAAATCACTTTTATGTATTTTTAAGTGTTTCAGGAATACTTAATGTGGTCAGTACATTTTTCAATAGATACCAAATTTTATACCATAGAATCATATTTTTATGTGCTATGCAGGCACATGGTAGAGCATTGGGCTCCTTTTGTGATCTATGTATCTCTTACTTTTCTGCACATTATACTGGATTTTTAAAAGGGAAACAACATGCTGAAGGGGAACACAGGGCACTAGGACCTGTGTGTTCTAGACCAGCCATTACCTAGTTGTGTGGGCTGTGTGGGCTGTGGAGTCTTAGGTGGGTCATTTGCCCTCTGGTTTTCTGGTCAGTTAATTAAAGGTAATGACTCATGGCTTTCTCCTGCTCTAAAATACTATACTCTGGAGATTTTCACAATTTTTAAGCCACACAACTTCTAATCATAACTTTGTTCCCTTGGGAAATGTCATCTGTTTTATCACTGCCTTAGAACAGGACTTGCAGGGATACATTGTGATGAAAATCAAGGCTTCCCTGCCTCAAATCCCTGATCGGATTGTGGACTTAAAGGGCAAATCACTGTTCTTCTTTTTATTGAGAACACTATTGACTTTAACTCATTACTTAACTTTATCTAACTCATTAGTTTGCTAAGTAAATGACAATTCTAATCTTAGAAAAATGCATTTAAATTCAAATTCAGTTTTAAATTTTGAAAAATATTACATGAAACACTAGCCACAGCAAGCCTCTTTCTGACCAGACACAAATACAGCAAAGATCAAACATTTGTATGTGTACACACAGCTTAAGGTGGGACACAGTAACTGTTTCAAATGCCGGAAAGCATAAATATTTATACATCACAATAACCCAAAGACAGTAACTACAAAAGATCACTTTAAAGCAAAAAAATTTTAATTTCAAATGTATTTCAAGAAAAATCTTTTGTGGACAAAACCTCCCAGCTATTGCAACGAGGGGGTGGTGGGTCAGAGGTCCAAGAGCACCTGGCTCCAGGGGTCCCAAACAGACCAAGTTTGGCCACTCTCTGCTGACAAAACTCAAAGGCAGAGAAATGGAGTGCCTAGGTGGCTCAATGGGTTAAGCATCTGCCTTTAGCTCAGGTCATGATCCCAGGGTCCTGGGATCAAGCCCCGCATCGGGCTCTCTGCTTGGCGGGGAGCCTGCTTTCTCCTCTCTCTCTCTCTGCCTGCCTCTCTGCCTACTTGTGATCTCTGTCTGTCAAATAAATAAATAAAATCTTAAAAAAAAAAAAACTAAACAGAACAAAGGAATTCATTTCAGTGAGGAAGACAGTGGACTAATGTCTCCAAGACTGTCTCCAAAGTGCTGAAAATACTTCCAGGTTTATATAAGGAAAATGTGGGACAAATGTCAGTGGGTACATGCAGGTAGGCAGAAAAGGTAAAGTCAATCATTATCTTGGAGTCTCGAGTCCTACTGGCATCAGAGCAGCCGCCATTGTTGCTGGAGAGGCAGTGGTTCTGGTCCCCATCACGGGATGCTTTGCCCACAGCTGGGTCTTCTCTCTGAATTAAGAGATATGCTGGAAAGAAGAACTTAATCAGTTAGAAAGTACAGATGGAGGTCAGAATAGAGGTAGGTAGTTGAAGTCCTCTTTCACTATTTCCAACAAATGGATACAACTCTCCATCACAAGTGTGAGCATGTGGGACACACACCTGTGTGGACACACAAAGAGCTGTCCTAAATTGTCCTCATCTTTCAAGATCTCTGTTCACACCCCATCTCATGAAGCCTTCGCAGAACAGGTGGCCTCAACTAAGCTCCCTGTCTCTGAAAGCCTATGGTGTTTTCAACCTCTGCTAGATAGTGTAGAATGTAATTGCCCCCTATTATTTTATTAAGTGAATTTCATTTCCTTTAGTTACAGCATAGCATATCATCTGTTATATCTCCAACAACGTCCAATGGGGCTGAGTACATGGCCAAGGTCTAATTAATATGTGTTGATGAAATAAACCAACACCAGAAAATTTGATTAATTTGTCCAAAATGAGGACACATTTGTACTCTTGTTCAACCTCTCTCTGTATTTCCAGCTCTGTGTGTGGGTTCATGCAGGTGTAATTTTCAGTATCCATCTTAAAGAAATATTTTCCTACATTGAAAAATTTCTAAAATACTCTTAATCATACTTAGAAAAATTAATGATTCCATATTCCTAACTATCCTAACCATAGTTCCTAACTATCTCAGGAACAGTTTAATTCACAGCCAGCTTATTTAAAAAAGGATTCAACCATAATGTTAACACCTCTTTAATGTATTTTCATTTCTTTCTTGTCTCTGACTTGTTGAAAGGACCAGGTCAATTTTCACCAAGAATGTGCTCATTTTGGGGATTTACCTGGTAACTGGCTTTTGGTGTCATTTAGCTTATTCCTCTGTTTCCTGTATTTCCTACAAATTGGAAGTTACAACATAATCCTGGTTAAATATTTTGGGCAAGACATGTCATAGATTGTACCGTGTGGCTCTTATTGTATGGTAGGAGGGGACATACTGTCAGGCTATCTCAACATTAGTGTTAAGACTAATCCTCGGGGGACGCCTGGGTGTATCAGTGGGTTAAGCAGCTGCCTTCAGCTCGGGTCATGATCCCAGTGTCCTGGGATCGAGTCCCGCATCGGGCTCTCTGCTCGGCGGGGAGCCTGCTTCTCCCCTCCCCTCTCTGCCTGCCTCTCTGCCTACTTGTGTGATCTCTGTCTATCAAATAAATAAATAAAATCTTTAAAAAAAAAAAGACTAATCCTCGGATCAGGATGATAACCGTCTGATTTCTCCCCCTACCCAGTGCTAAATATTAGTGGTATAACCTATGACACACAGCAAGGTTATAAAGACTCTCACCTATCACCTCCAACCCCTTAAAGCTGGCTTCCAACCAGCTACATTAGAATACCTTTGATTTAGTCATAAATCTTTCTCAGAGCCCCTGCTATTATGTTACAAAGTGAATTCATTTAATGAACACACTGGTGACTACCATTTATGTTTAACCTGGTATGGATTCCTTCTTTGTATTAAGACTTTCTGTTCAGTGTGTCAATAAAATAATTGTGAAAATAAAAGCACCATTACTCCTTTGGTTCCTACACAGTCTTAGGTTTGGGAAAGCTAGCTGAGAGCAGCATTATACCCATTGGTGTATCATCCACTCCAGAGCAACCGTCTTCAGGGCAGGGCAGCCTGGCCTGTTGTAAAATCAGATGTACCCCTGAGCTCAAAGGTGGTCCCAGCTTTGGACAATGAAAGGACACCCAGCCAGGCCAGAAGAATGCAGCATGAAAAGGTAAATCATACCAAAAAAGAATATACATTAGGAAGATTAACTCTGATAGACTTCTAAACAGCCCTATGAGGAAAGCACTGTCTTCATCCCTGCTCACAGGTCAAGGTCCTCTTCACAAGCAGAAGATGACCCTCTGGGGAAAAGAGTGGGAAGGATCAATCTTACCATTTGCCCTGCAGAAAGGAGGTTCTTGCCACCAAGAGGTACTCAGTGAGGGTGTGCCAGCGGTGGGAAGTGTGGTGTGTGTCTGCCCAGGCTTGCGCTCCAAACAGAGACCATCAAAAGGCCTCTGCTTTTTCATAAGGGACCTTCACAGGTATTTTGATAATTCTACACTGGTCTGTCCCACACATTGCAGGATGCTTCGCATCCCTAGCCCCCAGGCCTTAAGTGACAATAGTCATTGTGACAAGCAAAAATGCCCTTTTAGAGATTTCCCAACACCAACTGGAAAGAGAGAGAGAGAGAGAGAGAGAGAGAGAGAGAGAGAGTGTGTGTGTGTGTGTGTGTGTGTGTGTAAAATGGGTGCAGTGGCATTTCTGGTTCAGAATGGCTGGAAACTGCTAAAGGGGCCAGAGGACATTTCAAAGTCAAAAAGGGGATGGGCAAAGGGAGATGCTCAGATGTTCCCCTGTTCTTGTTGCCCTGTCCCCTCCCTGCACACAAGAGGCCCATGCTCAGCCCTGTGGGGAGATGGGGCTGGAAGGAGGCATCCCAAGGAGATGCTCCCTAGGCCCTATAACCCAACGATTCTACCTCTGGGTATATATTCCAAAGAACTGAAACTCAGAGACGTTTGTACACACCTATTCATAGCAGCATTATTCCTGATCACTAAAAGGTAGAAGAAACTCAAACGTCCATGGATGGATGAATGGATAGACAAAATGTTTTAAGTACATACAATGGAATATTATTCAGCCTCAAAAAGCAAATAAATTCTTATGTCAGAGTTAAGCGTGTACTTCAATTAAAATTATTTTTTTAAAGCAAAGAAAGGCTAACACATGCTACAACAGGATGAACCTTGAAGACTGAACTTAGTGAGAGAAGCTGGTCACAAGGAGACCCATCTTGTATGATTCTGCTCAGATAAGGTGCCCAAAGTAGTCAAAATCATAGAGCCCGAGTGCACTGGTGGTTGCCAGGAGCAGACAGTGGTAGGGAAGGATGAAGGGCTGCTGTTAATGGCTGCAGAGTTTCAGTTTTACAAGATGAAAGAGTTCTGTGGAGGGATGGGGGTGAATACCACTGAACCGTAGGCTTGAACCAGTGAGGATGGTAAATTTTGTTACGTGCATTTTACCGCTATTAAAACTTTTTAGAAGCACCTGGGTGGTTCATTCAGTTCAGTGTTTGACTTACGATCAGGTTATGATCTTAAGGTCCTGGGGAGGAAGGATAGCTGGAAGGCAGGCAGGCAGCGAAAAGCCCCCCTCCCCAAGAGGAAACCACCCTCAAAAGGATTTTATACCACCCTAGAAGGAGCCCTCAGCCCTTTCCCAATGGGTGACAGGGTTCATCAGATAAAAACAGCCTGCCAATAAGCCCATAGAAACCCTAAACTAAGAAACTCCAGTGGTAATCCCTCTGGGGTCCCTTCCCTCCTCGGGAGCTTTGTGCTATCACTTTTCTATCGCCCAGTAAACCTTGCTTTGCTGCCCACCACTCTGTCTGGTCTATCTCTCCCTTCTTCCAAGTGGCGTGACCAAGAACTGTGGACACCGACAGAGGAAAAAATCCTGCAACCCTGGGATCTAGCTCAGGGCTCTGTGCTGTGCTGCTTTGGACTCTGTGCTCAGTGGTGAGTCCGTTTGTCCCTCTGCCCCTTGCCCTGCTGGTACTCTCTCTCTCTCTCTCTCTCAAATAAGTACATAAATCCTTTTAAAAATAAACAAAACTTTGTAAATAATGATATTAAATATCAATTTAGCTTACTAGTAAAAAAAAAACTATCAAGTAAACCAAACCATTGTAAGACAGATAAAATCTAGATATGATCGCAAGTATGAAAGGCAGTCAGAATACTTTAAAACAGAGCAATTCAAGTTCACAGCCTCTGCCTGGTGTGCCACAGAATGCCTGAGGCCCCTAGATGAGCTAGACAAGGAAGAAAGAGCATGAGATAACAGTTCTGGTGTAGCAACACAATGGAGAATATGCAATCATAAAAAGTATACGTCCGTGTAGAGGCTGCTGCTGGAAGGCAGCGGGCTTGAGCAATGGAAACTTGAGCAAGGAACAAGGGCCCACAGTGACCTTGGGGCTGAGCGTAAGCAGGCTCTGGAAGCAGCCCACCTCAAAACAGCCATAGGCCCTAGTTGACCAATGGGCTACTTAGACCCAGGCATGGTTACCAAAAAAGGGAAAATTCCATTCATTCCCATACCTCCTTCATTCTGCCCTATACCTATAGCCCCTCACCACCACCTCATGGCAGATCGTCTCTCCCTCGCTGTCCTGTCCTCTGCTCCCTTGCAATGTAGTCAATAAACTTCAATCTCCTTTGTTCTGCCTCCCGTGAATTCTCTCACCACCCGCACCACCATCCCCAACTGGTAGGGACACCCCCCATTCAAGCCTCTGTAACATCACAGAGAAATACTGCTGACATGTTTTGAGAAAACAGAAAAATACAAAATTGAAAGGTAAAAGTGAAGTGTAAAATTGTGTGCATGCACAGAGAAGGACGAGATAGGGAAAGGCAAGAACAAAATGAGTTCCTTTGTTAGGTAGATTTATTTTTTTCTGCTGTGAAGTATATTTTTTATTACAATAATGCTTATACAACAAACGTGAAGATAAATTAAAGTGGAATGAAACAGAAATCCCAAAGTGTCCCTCTCAGAGAAGGTATTGCTCCAACAGGTACCAGAACACAATTTCTTACAGAAGAAATAACTTTATTTGGAGTCTTAACTACAACTAGCAAACGGAAACAGCAGGCAAGAATAGTCACATCTTTAACCCCCAGCGGAAGTTCCTTCACGTTTGTGCAGCTACACCACGTCATGCTCTCCCACTCTGGCTGCTCTAGTCACAATCGCCACGCGCTGCCTGGTCCTGGAGATCTCTGTGTTTTTGACTTTTCTGAAAAAGCTGCAAGCACTTGGGAACGGTGGCCCTCGCCATGGCTAGCACAGTGTTGGGTTACCACTCAAGTTTCTTGCCAGATGAAGGCTAATTAATGCAGCCTGCTGGGATAGACCCTGGTGACCTATTACTTTTTGCCTATTAATATATCAAATAATGTTGACATGTCTGAGTACATCCCAGAGGCATGCCTAAGGAAGCAAGCGTGTAATAGTTCCCCAGCGCTACAGGAGCCCGCAAGGCACAAGCTGGAGCTTCGTGTCTGGATTTTAAGCAGCAGAAACTCAAGATACAAGAGTACTCCCTTCTAGTGTGGTTTAATGTTGATTACATGGTTGATTTCATGGTCATTAATGCCCCTGGAAGTCAGACATAACCAGAAAAGAGAAGCCTGCGGATGCTGCCAGCTCTGGGCTCCAGGATTATAAAACATCTTGAAGCACTCCCCGGTGCTACAAAGGAGGGCATTCAGCCTCCTGATTTGCAATAAAGTCCTCTTTCTCCATTTAGCCATCAGCTTCAGTAGATGGGGGACTTGGATGGAAACCTTTATGTACCTTTCCTGATGGTCGGGAGCATGGAACAAATACAGCATCTGTTAAGTTTCAAAAGCTAAAAGGAAAATACACCCTTAAGACTTTCCCATGTTCCCCAGCAGCGGCTGTAGAAAGAACCCCACGGTTCCAAACACACAGACAATTATAAACACCCAAAGAAATACCCTGTCCACCACCATGGCTACATATTTCCAGTCGTCTTCTACCTGAAAGGAAAACAAAAAGTCAAAACAATTTTTTAAAAATATGGAAACCTTAGGAAATGCACTTTGTCTCATAAATAAACTCCTTCTTTTCCAAAGAAGGCTTCCCTGGCAATTTTTAAAGCAAATATTGATTTTATCCTGGTTAAGTCATGTCACCTATAGAGTTCACAGAACTTGTGTCTGAAGAGCGTGGGTATGCAAGCTCTTCCATGCCTCATACTGATGGTAGCAGAGTGAGCAGGACTGCATGGGGCATAAAGGACTTTTCCTGCAAAAAAGCACTCCCAAGATAGCTCAACATTTGCCATTGGCACCACTGAATATTCTGACTCATTGGCAAGTCTGGGAAATGGGTTTGAGGTGGGGGGTGCAGGACGTGAGGAATGATGGAGGGCCCCCTTCTCAGGCATAGGCAGCCCTCCAGCCCGAAAGTCATGCTGGCTGTGGAGAGCTCATTGCATTTCTCATGTTTTTCTGATAAAGGGTAGTTGAAGGCAGGCGGGGAATAGCCCCAGCCCATGCCTCTCCCCAACCTGCCGCCGCCCTAAGAGGAAACCACTCTTAAAAGGATTTTACACCACCCTGGAGGGAGCCCTCCACCCTTTCCCATATGACAGAAGCCTGATTGGGTGACAGGCACAGGGAGGGCTCATCAGGTAAAATAGCCCGCCAACAAACACATACAAACCCTAGACTTAGGAACTCCGGGGGCCACCCTCTGGCGTCTCCTCACAACTGGGGAGCTTTGTGCTACCACTTTTCTATCCCTCAACAAACCTTGCTTTGCTGCCCACCGCTCTGTCTGGTCTACCTCTTCCTTCTTCGAAGCGGCATGACCAAGAACTGCAGGCACCGACAGAGGGAAAAAATCCTGTAACACTTCCAGTTTCTGACCTTCGATTTATTACGCCTCCAGCTTATGCCTGAGACCTAGGTCTCGGGTTGTGTCTTGACGGCCCTACCTGGTGGTGTTTACATCAACAACTCTTCCCTCCATGTTATGAAAGTGTCACCATGAGAGTACAGTTCTGGGCTCACCTGTCCCAGGATGCATCCCCCACCCTCTGCTTTGTGACCCGCAGTCACAGTACCCTCCCCTGCACCAGCAGGATGGACAGACTTCAGGTCTCCAGCCGTCCTTTAACTAGGAGATATGGATGCCAGTGGCTGCAGTATGAGATCAAACCTAGACACCTGGCACAGGTTTTCAGATGCCCTCAGCTGGTCATCCTGATGATGTGGGAAACTGTCATGATTTTCTTGAGCTCTCTCTTTAGAGAATGGGGGAGATCCTTGCTGCTATAGTTAGATTCTGGGCAACAAAAGCAGAATATGTTGCTGCTAAAAATATCCCTGAGGGGCGCCTGGGTGGCTCAGTGGGTTAAGCCGCTGCCTTCGGCTCAGGTCATGATCCCAGAGTCCTGGGATCGAGTCCCGTATCGGGCTCTCTGCTTAGCGGGGAGCCTGCTTCTCCCCTCCCCTCCTGACTCTCTGCCTACTTGTGTAATCTCTGTCTGTCAAATAAATAAATAAAATCTTTAAAAAAAAAAAAATATCCCTGAGGCTCATTCAGTCTGCACCTAAATCACTCTCCAGTAGAATCAGCAGGGCTGGAATTGAAGAGGACTCACTCCCCTCTTCCAGCACTCTCAGACTGCAGGCTAGTCTGTGAGCAGATCTCCCCATTCATCCTTCCCTCCGCCACTGTTGTTGTTTTGTTGGTATTTTTTTTTTTTAGATTTTATTTATTTATTTGAGAGAGAGAATGACAGGGGAGAAGGTCAGAGGGAGAAGCAGACTCCTCATGGAACTGGGAGCCCAATTCGGGACTTGATCCCGGGATTCCGGGATCATGACCTGAGCCAAAGGCAGTCGCTTGACTAACTGAGCCACCCAGGTGCCCTCTGCCACTGTTTTTAAGAAGCACTTTCATTGGGCACCTGGAGGTGATTGAGCAACTGCCTTCAGCTCAGGTCATGATCTGGAGTCCTGGGATCGAGGCCCACTTCAGGCTACCTGCTTGGTGGGGAACCTGCTTCTCCCTCTGACCCTCCCTGCTCTCATGCTGTCTCTCAAATATATAAATAAAATCTTTTAAAAGAAAAAGAAAAACTTTTCATTAACCAAGTTTGTCCTGAATGTTTACTTTAACCAGATTTCACTGGAGTTACCATTTCTAGAGGTGGAGGTTTGCAATGAGGCTGTTGGTTTACTTCACCCATAACTGCATAATAACCACTTGGTCTTAGAGTAATGCTCCTGACCCTCTTGGAAACAGAACTCACACATTGCTGTTCTATAAAATGCCTCTAAGCCTGCTGCAGATGGACAGGCTAGAGGGACCATGCACCTACCTCCTTTTTTTCATTTTGGTTCTTCATATTTTCTGCTATGAACTGAACACTATTAATTACATCTTCGACATCAGGTAAGGGCTCTGAACTCTCAGCCACCCATTGTAAAGGTTGATGGCTTAATCTTCTCTTGCTGGTGGCAAGCTCACTTGACTTCGGACAGTGGCAACATGCTATAGGAAGTTTGGTCTCTCTGAGATGGTCAAAGTTAACTTTGGTGGACCTACTGGAACTGCCTTTGGAGTTTTTATCAGAACTTGTCTCCCTCTTCTCATCCAGAGGTCTTCTCATCATCAGGATCTGGGGTAACAGCTGGAGGAAAACCATCTTCACCCACTTGGGCATGGTGTGTGTTGTTGGGGTACGAAAATGTATGTTCAACACGAACACAGTCACCGCAATGGACAGAGTGACAAAGATCATGGTGAACAGCAGGTACTCACCCACCAGTGGGATCACGAGAGACGTGGACGGGATGGTTTCTGTGATTACAAGCAAGAACACAGTCAGAGAAAGCAGAACTGAAATACAAAGTGTCACCTTTTCACCACAATCAGAAGGAAGGTAAAAGACCAGCACAGTTAGAAATGAAATAAAGAGACAAGGGATGATCAAATTAATGGCATAAAACATTGGCAATCTTCTAATGTAAAAAGAATAGGTTATATCTGTGTATATCTCCTCACAACAGTTGTATTTTATGTCGTGCTTGTAGCCAGAAGCATCAACAATTTCCCATTCACTGTTTTCCCAAAAATCATTCATATCCACTTTAGATCCAATGATTAGGAGATCAATTTCTGCTTTGTCATATGTCCAGGAACCAAATTTCAGGGAACAATTCTGATGATCAAAAGGGAAAAAAGTGATATCCATAGGACAGGAACTCTTGAAAATAGCTGGTGGAGTCCAGGTTATCATGCCATCATATTTAAGGAGAGCTTTTGTCTTGCCTTCAACTTGAAAACCGCCAACAGCACTGCAAAGTAAACCAGACACCATTAGTAACATCCCCTTTGGTGTACTGAAGGCAACTTTGGAAAGAGACTACTTCTGCCAGAAGCCCATACTTGTTGTATAGAACAATGTCTGGTTTCCAGATCTTATCCGCAGGAACACGTAGAGTCTCAATGCCATCATATTCCATTGGGTTCCAGCGCAATTTATAATCATTCCAGATCTAAAGGCAATAGAAGTCAGTTGAACAAAAAATTCTTAGTAACTTTCTTCCAATGTTAATTCTATGTTGGTTTAGCAAGGGGTTTTTTGGAAAAAGTATGTTCTAGTTTAAAGGGTACATTGGAGGGCACTTGGCTGGCTCAGTAGGTAAAGCATGCAACTCTTGATCTCAAGGTCATGAGTTCAAGCCCCACACAGGGCATGTAGCCTATTTAAAAGAATAAAGAGTAAGTTGGTTTTTCTCCCCCCGCCTTTGGCGAGAGAGAGATTGAGAGGAAGAGAATGAGCAGGGGGAGGGGCAGAGGGAGAAGCAGTCTCCCCACTGAGCAGGGAGCCATTCGAACTCCATCCCAAGACCCTGGGATTATGACCTGAGCCAAAGGCAGACATTTAACCAACTGAGCCATTCAGGCGCCCAAGAATACTTTGGTTTCTATCAAAAGTTGAGAGGGTAAATCCATGTGGAATAGAAGGCTAGGTAGCTGAGCTGATTTTGGCAAATATGACTTAGATAATTAACTATTTATTATTAATTAGCTGGTCAAGTTTATAAACGCAACTTCTATGTTCCATAGACTATATTCACACTGGAGTAGCAACTCATTTCTAATATTAAAAAGATAGTTCAAGTGTACAATGATGAGCTTTTTATAAAGTCTGTGTAAAATATTAAGACAAGAGGGAAGCATGAGATGGTATAACTGATAAAACCATCTGATGGGAATCTAACCCACGTGCTCTCATACTCAGTTCCTGACTTCCCTAGGCCTGGTGTAGCAGGACCAAAGAGTGGGCAAGCAACTGATTCTGGGGCTCAAGTTACAGACAGAAATAGGATACTTGAGAGCAGAAACCAGAAAGGAGAGGTCTCTATGTCCCAGAGAACTTTATCACTATGTTTCTGCACCTGTGAAGTTTACATCAAGCAGCTAGAACCAGAGCTGAACTTTAGGCTTTGGTGACAGATAATATTTTATGCTAGGGGCACCTGGGTGGCTCAGTGGGTTAAGCCTCTGCTTTCGGCTCAGGTCATGGTCTCAGGGTCCTGGGATCGAGTCCCGCATCGGGTGGGCTCTCTGCTCAGCAGGGAGCCTGCTTCCCCCACCCCTCTGCCTACTTGTGATCTCTTTCTCTCTGTCAGGTAACTAAATAAAATCTTTAAAAGTATATATATATATATATATATATATATATATATATATTTTATGTTAGGTCATAAGTTGGAGATGGAAAGAAGTAATGCTAGCAGAGTTTATCCATTAGACATTGTTAGGCTGGTACATGAGTAAGACCCGTCTAAGGGAAGGACACATACGTGACGTAGCCACAGATTGGTTTCCATGATCTGGTTGACTTCATCCTGGGAAAAAGAAACAGTATTTTTTAGCCTTAAATGTACCTGCTAATACAGTTGGATCTTAGAACAATAATTACAACAAAGGAGAGCTAAATCTGAGTTATTCATACTAATGGAAGAAAACAAAAAGGACTAAAAAAGCAACTTATAAAACACAACCAGAAATATGTTTTCACATCTGGTTCCAACCCTGTTGACTTTAAGAGAAAATGTGGCTTAAAACTGTCTTTCAAATCTGATTTAAGTCTCACCTCTTCCACATGAACAGACATTTCAGCAAAGAAGACATCCAGATGGCCAACAGACACATGACAAAGTGCTCCACATCACTCAGCATCAGGGAAATACAAATCAAAACCACAATGAGATATCACCTCACACCAGTCAGAATGGCTAAAATTAACCAGTCAGGAAATGACAGATGTTAGCGAGGACGTGGAGAAAGGGGAACTCTCCTACACTGTTGGTGGGAATGCAAGCTGGTGCAACCACTCTGGAAAACAACATGGAGTTTCCTCAAAAAGTCGAAAATAGAGCTACCCTATGACTCAGCAATCACATTACTGGGTATTTACCCTAAAGATACAAATGTAGTGATCCGAAGGGGCATGTGCACCTGAATGTTTATAGCAGCAATGTCCACAATAGCAAAACTATGAAAAGAACCTAGATGTCCATCAACAGATGAATGGATAAAGAAGAAGTAGTGTGTGTATATATATGCAACGGAATACTATGCAGCCATCAAAAGAAATGAAATTTTGCCATTTGCGACAACATGGATGGAGCTAGAGGGTATTATGCTTAGCAAAATAAGTCAATCAGAGAAAGACAATTATCATATGATCTCCCTGATATGAGGAAGTTGAGAGGCAATGTGGAGGGTTTGGGGGGTAGGAAAAGAATAAATGAAACAAGAGGGGATCGGGAGGGAGACAAACCATAAGAGACTCTTAATCTCACAAAACAAACAAGGGTTGCCAGGGGGAGGGGGTAGGGAGAGGGTGATGGGGTTATGGACCTTGGGGAAGGTATGTGCTATGGTGAGTTCTGTGAAGTGTGTAAACCTGGTGATTCACAGACCTGTGCCCCTGGGGCTAATAATACATTTTATGTTAATTTAAAAAGTAAAAATTTAAAAAAATAAAAAGTCTCACCTCTTCCATGGAAACTTTCTTTTTCCTTTTATTTAAGATTTTATTTATTTATTTGAAAGAGTGTGAGAGAGAGCGTGAACAGGGGAGAGGGGCAGAGGGAGAGAGAGAAGGAGACCCCCTGCTGAGCAGGGAGGCTGACTCCAGGTTCTATCCCAATCCCAGGAACCTGAGATCATGACTTGAGCCAAAAGCAGAAGCTTAACCAACTGAGCCACCCAAATGCCCCAGTTGTTAAGTTTGGGGAATGCACTGCTGGCCACTGGGAACATCCAATAACTTCCAAGCTGTTGTGTTGTAAGGTTGATGAAAGTTCTGGATATGTTTTCTGTAGTTTTCCTGCTGAAGGCTGTTAGCTGCTTATGAACATATTATATTTGGGATATTGGCCTGGAATGTTTTCTTTCAGATATCTCCATGACTCTCTTCAGGCCATTTAGTTACCAGCTTAAACTATCTCCTCAGAGAAGCCTTCTTTGACCATGCTGTCTAAAACAGATGTGTGTGCATATGTGTGTAAGTATGTGTCCATCCCTCTCTATTTCTCTTCATGAGATTTAAACTATTAATGATGTTTTTGTATCCCCAGTTAACAGTTTAGACACATGAAGGTAGGGAATTTTTCCATCCTGTTTACTGCTGCAGTCCTAGCATTTATAGAGCACACAGTAGGTATTCAATAAATATTTGAACAATGAATGATTGAAGCAATCAGCATGGCTTAGATAAGATTTGGGATGTGTTACAGCTGAGAGGTAGTCAGGTTCTGATACTTATCACTATCTACAGTACTTCCTCTCCCCTCCCACTGCCCTTCTCTTTCTCCTTTCATGGAATCAGAAAGGCTGCAGAGAACAGAAAGGCTTCACAGGGGGCGCTTGAGTGGCTCAGTCAGTTAAGCAGCTGCCTTAGCTCAGGTCATGATCCTGGAGTCCTGGGACTGAAGGCCTTTAAGTTAGTCATTTGATGGGAAGCCATCAAAACACTAGACAGGGGCTTTGTCTTGAATTGCTGTTGGGGGGACAGCAGATGTGCTCTTACACTGCAAGATCATCCACCCAGAAAACTTTGTGGCCAGAGTCATTCTGTAGGGCAGCAAAAACACTTCCGGTAGAGCAGCAAGAGTCTTAGAGACTAGGAGAAGGGAGTTGGTGGCTGGACAGCCTGGCTGTACCACATCACAGAGCCACCCCCAGAGCTTACCATCACTCAAGCACAACAATGTAAAGTCCACAGGGACATCTGGTACCCGACCTGAGAACAAGTGGCTTAATATACCATAGGAATGGCTACATTAATATCCAACAAACTAGACTTCAGAAAAAAACAATTACTATAGACAAAGATGGACATTATATAATGCTAGAAGGGTCAGTTCACCAGGAGGACATAATGATCCTAACTGCTTATACACCAAAACAATAGTCTTCAATTACATGAAACAAAATTTGATAAAACATGAAACAAAAATTGATAAAGCTGACAGAAGAAACAAACCCCCATTACAGTTGGAGACTTCAACACCACCTCCCTCAGCAACCAATAGAACCACTAGACAGAAAATCTGCAAAAACAGAGATCTGAAGAACATAATCAATCAACAGGCTCTGACTGACATATATAGAACACTTACTCAAAACAAGAGAATACACATATTTTTCAAGCATGCATGGACTATTAACCAAGATAATAAACCATATTTTATCATGGGCCATAACATAAACCTCATAAAATTTAAAAGAATTGAAAATATACAGTGTGTTTTTTGACCATAATGGAATCAAACTAGAAATCAATAACAAAAGACAACAGGAAAATCCCTAAACCCACAGGAACTAAACAATACTCTTCTAAATAATCCATGGGTCAAAGAGGATATCTCAAAGGAGATTTTTTTAAAGATTTTATTTATTTAATTATTTAAGAGAGAGAGAGAACACGTGCATGCACATGAGCAGGGAGAGGGGCAGAGGGAGAGGAAGAAAGAGAATCCTAAGCAGACTCTTCACTGAGCAGGGGGCCCCATGCAGCGTTTGATCTTACAACCCTGAAATCATGACTTGAACTTAAATCAAGAGTCAGATGCTTAACTGACTGAGCCACCCAGGTGTCCCCCAAAGGAAATTTTAAAAATACATAGAACTGAATGAAAAATACATAGAACTGAATGAAAATGAAAACACAACATGTCAGAACATGAAGGACATAAATTAAAAACAGTGCTGAGAATAAAATTATAACATTATATATTTATATTATAAATAAAGAAAGCTCTCAAATGAATAATCCAAGTTTCTACTTCAGGAAATTAGGGGGAAAAAGCACAAAATGAACCCAAAGCAAGCTTAAGGAAGGAAAAATAAAGATAAGGATAGAAGTTATGGGGCACCTGGCTGGCTCAGTCACTGGAGTATGCAACTCCTAAAATCTTGAAAGTTGAGAGTTTGAGCCCCACATTGGATGTAGAGATTCCTTAAATTAAAAAAAATAAATTTTTAAAAAAGAGTAGAAATCAATACAATTGAAAAGGAAAACAATAAAGAAAAATCAGTGAAACAAAAGCTGATTCTATGGGGAAAATAAACAACAAAATTGACGACCCTGTAACATAATTGGCATAAATAAAAACAAGGACACAACTCACCTACATCAGAAATGAAATAGGAGCACTACAGATCCTGTAACCATTAAAAAGAATAGACAATATTATAAACAACTTTATCATACATTCAAAAATTTAAAAGAAGTGGATTAAAACCTCAAGAGCCACAAATTACCTGAATTCAAAGAAGATGAAGTTGACAGTCTGAATAGCCTATAGCCATTTTTAAAAATTGGATTTATAGTTAAAAACTCCTGGAAAGAAGTCTCTAGATATAGTAAGTTCCCTTTGAGAATTCTACCAACTATGTAAAGAACTATTATCAATTTTATACAATCTCTTCCAGAACATAGAAGAAGATGGAAAAATACCAAATATTTTTTATGAAGTATTATCCTGACACAAAACCCAAGACTGTACAAAAAAAGAAAATTATAGATCAATATCTGCTGTGAATCCATCAACAAAGTAGTAGAAAACTGAATCCAACAATATATAAAAAGTTTACATCATGATTAATGAGATGTAAGAGTGGTTCAACATTCAAAAATCAATCAATATAATTTACCATATCAACAAGGTAAAGAAGATAATTGATATGTGACCATATCAATTGATGCAAACAAAGCATTTAACAAAAACTCAACATCAACTCATGATAAAAACTCTCTGAAAACTGGGAATAAAGAACTTCTTCAACTTGATGAAAAGCTCTATAAAATGCTTACAGCTATAATTACACTAAACGGTGAAGGACTGAATACCTTTTCCTTAAGATAGAGAACAAGGCAAAGATGTCCACTCTCACCACTCTTACTCAACACAGTACTGGGAATTCTAGTCAATGCAATACAGCAAGAAAAAGGAGGGGAAAAAGGACAGACTGAAAAGGAAGAAATAAAATTATCTCTATTTGCATATGACATGGTTGCCCACATAGGAAAATCCACGGAATCTATAAAAATACTGAAACTAAGAAGTGAGTTCAGCAAGCTCTCAGGATAACAAGATCAACATACAAAAACCAATTCAATTTCCATATACTAACATGAAGAAACCAAAATTAAAAGCACATTATTTTCAATTGCTTCAAATAATACAAAATACTTACATATACACATAATACTACATGAACAGAATCTGTATGCTGAAAATTACAAAATGCTATGAAAAAAGAGCCAAATGAATGGAGAACTATCCTGCACTCGTGGGTTGGAAGACTCAACAACAGTAAAAATGTCACTTCTCCCCAAATTAATCTATAGATGTAATGCAATTCCTTTCAAAATCCCAGCAGGGTTTTTTGTACATATAGGCAGCTTATTTTAAGACTTAGACCCCAGAATAACTAATATGATTGTGACAAAGAAGAATAAGGTGGCAGGAATCACTCTGGCCAATATTAAGACTTGCTGAGCACCTGGGCAGCTTATCTGGTTAATGTCCACCATTGGCTCAGGTCATGAGCTCATGGTCCTGGGATCAAGCCCTCCATCAGCCTCCCTGCTCAGTGGGGAGTCTAACTCTCCCTTTGCCCCTCTCCCTACTCCTGCTCTCTCTCTAATAAATAAATAAAATCTTTTAAAAGTAAAAAAAAAAAAAAAGGACAATACAGCTACAGTAATCAAGACTGGGTGGTACTGGGGAGGGTTAGTCACATAGATCAATGGAATGGAACAGAGGACCCTGCAATAGATCCACACAAATACATTCAACTGATTTTTCACAAAGGTCCACAGTCACTCAACGGGAAAAGGGATAGACTTTTCAACAGATAATGCTGGAGCACCCTACCCCACCCCACCAAAAAGACACCCCTCACATTTTTACAAAAATTAAAAAAATAACCCAAAATGGATCACAGTCTTGAATGAGAAACATAAATAAAACTTTAAGAAAAAAAAAAAGAAAATCTCTGGGATCTGCAATAAGGCAAAGAATTCTTAGGCTTAACACCAAAAGCAAAAAACATAAAAGGAAAAATTGATAAATTGGACCTCACCAAAATGGAAAAGTTTGAGTGAAAGCCCACATGAAAAAGATGAAAAGAGAAGCTACAAACTAGGGTAAAATATAGCTGACCCTTGAATACACAGGTTTGAACTGTGCAGGTCCATTTATATGTAGAATTTTTAGGACATGGTGTTATAAATATATCTTCTCTTCCTTATGATTTAATAACATTTTATTTTTTCTTCCTTTATTGCAAGAATACAGACTATAACACACGTAACCTATAAAATATGTGTTTAAAAGTGTTTACATAATCAGTAAGGCTTTAGGTCAACAGTAGACTATTAGTAGTTAGGTTTTGGAGAAGTCAAAAATTATTTGAAGAATTTTGACTATGGTAGGGGCTGGTGCCCCTAACCCCTGCATTATTCAAAGGTCAGCTGTATTTGCAAAGCATATATCTGGCAAAGCATTAGTATCTAGAATACAGCAAGAACTCTCAACACTGAACAGGGTATATCAACCAGGCATTTGAAGTGATGCTGTGCAGTGAAATAGACTAACTTTAGGTGAAAGTTTTTACAACAATCCACTCCACAGCAAGTTATGGCTCCCATCCCAGTAGGAGGCCAGTAACCAGTACAACACTATTTAGGGGTAGAAAAGATCAGGATAGGCACCAAATAAATATTTTCTAAAGGCATGAGTGGGTCCATATAAGCAACACAAAACATGTGACTTTTTTTAAACCAACCCATACCAGTATATACATACTTCCAACTTGGGCCACAAGACAGAGGGCCAGGCCAGGGTCAACCTCATCCACTGGGAAGCATGGGCTGGAGAAATACCATGGGCCCTGACTTCACATCTGTAATTAAGGTCTTTCCCCAGTGAACCTTGAGAGCCACCACTGTTTCCCAAGGGGCGAAGTCTAGGAGGACAGAGGGTTCCTTCCTTATCCATAGGCTGGGACTGATGAAAGGGGCTCCCTTTGCTGTGCATTGTTGTCTCTCTGGAGATGCTTTATCCTCACTCTCTACGTCCTGAGCCTGCCTATTCGTGGAATTTGGTCCAAGCCAGCTCAGCCCCATCCCATCACTTGGGGCTAGAACCCTGCTCTATGTTGTAATATCAGGGCGTGCTACCTCCTCTCTTGCCAACTAGGGCATGAAGATTATTCAAAAAGAACTGCAGTCCTACTTGCCCTTGAACACAGTAGCCATAAATTAAAGTAAGAACTCCAAATTCCTGTCTGTTTTTTTTTTTTCAGGGCTGGATGGAACTATATATGAAAAAAGGTGATTTATTCTTTCATTTCTTGCATAATGTAGAAGACTTAAAGCCATTCTTTTTCTATGGAGTGAAAAGAACATGAGCTTTGGAGTCAGGATGGGCTTGATTAAGACCTCACTTCCACCATATTATAGTCGTATGACCTTAAGAAGTTTGCTTACCTGAGCTCCCCTCCAGCTGTAAATGCAGCTGAAAGCGACTAAGTGTAGACATAGTGACTGGTGCCTAATAGATGCACAGTGAAGTTAGCTCCTTCTGTATTCTCCCTTCAACCTCCTCTTCCCCTCTTTGTTTCATCAACTCCCTCTAAAAGCACTTCCAGAAAGACACTGCCTTGTTGTGAGTAATTACGGCTTCAATGGGAAAGGGTCTTCTTCCGAACTGGAGGGCTTTGAAGACCCAGCGTTCATCCAGATGTGTGTTTGTTCGTATTTTTAAATTTTCTATATTTACCATATGCAATAACTGGGACAACGTTGAGAATTGCTCTGCTGCCCCACCCCTACCCCTGGCAGAGTCAGGGTTCCTCCGGGAACAGGTGGTGAACTGGCAGCACTTACCACGTTGGCCAGCTGTGTGATGGCCACTTCAAAATGCACCATGACGGGATCAGAAACATTTTCCACAGGCCTGATGAACTGGTTATAATGAGAAAACAGTTTGTGGAAGAGTCTCTCTTCAGATGCACAGGCAGCAGAACCTGCATAGCCAAATAGACGGACAGGTTAGAGAAACAGAGAGGGTGCTCACAGATGGGGGGTTCTGGCAGCTTCCATCACCAGGTGACATGGGCAGTGGGATGTCTAAGCCAACGGAGCCCTCCTGCCCCCGTGATCCGTCCACCAACACAGACGGCCCCTGGTGCCCATTGTACCTTGCCTCTCCTAGCCTCAGTTGGTCTCTTCGGCCCTGAAGACAAAAAGAGTAATGCCCAGAACTGGTGTGATATCAAATAATAAAATTGGCAAGAGCACTTTAAAAGTCTAATGCACACGTGTAAAGGGAGAGCATGAACTCCAATTTTTGCTTACATCACTGAGGATAGCTCATGACCTCTCTGATCTGGTTATTAAGGAAGAGTCCTGCCCTTTCCTGTCAAAATGCTGATCCAACTACCTGTTTCTCTGACTACAGTCAGTGAGGTGCTTAGCTAGGGAAACCACCAAGCAAACTGAAATAACTAGTGATTTTCTTAAGATCTTAACAAGCCATACTCCTTTTTAAAATCAGCTTTGAATTCAATTATTTTGGAGGTTTGTGTAAGTGCAAGGTCTCTGAGGCAAACTTATTTAAATAGTTTTTTAAAGAATCCAAAATTAGGAGTGCCTGGGTGGCTCAGTCATTAAGTGTCTGCCTTCAGCTCAGGTCATGATCCCAGAGTGCTGGGATCGAGCTTCGAATTGGGCTCCCTGCTCAGTGGGGAGCCTGCTTCTCTCTCTCCCATTCCCCCTGCTTGTTTTCTCTCTGTCAAATAAATAAATAAATAAAATCTTTTAAAAAAAGAATTCAAAATTAGTTCTTAAATAATAGGATTTCAGTCATTAAATTTTAACTAGTCTAATGTGTATTTTTCCAAGAATGCATTAAAACTGGGTTACTTGCCTTCATTTGAAATAACCCACTTCATTAATACCCCTCTATATTTTCCCTTATAGAAGCCAAGTTTGACATCTGAAATACTGTTCTACAAATTTCCCAGAGGGATTTACACCCTGAAAGAAAGAAAATTAAAGGGACTGAAAATTCATTCCGCAAAAATGAACAAAAGGATAGCTGTTGTATCACTAAATAAAGAGAGTCATTTAACAAATGCACTTGGAAATGCTGAAACTCTGGGCTTTCAGCAAGAAAGAACAAATTTGAATGTAGAAGAGCACTCTTGCCACCATAATCAGTAATGGTAGAAATATTTCTACATGAAACGGACAAGAAACAATTCACTCCATTACCCCATTACCCATCCTGCTTCCCCCGAGACCCTGCAGAGAAGCCTCCATGAGTCTTGAAGAGCAAGCAAGCCCCAGCAAAGCCACCAGCATGTGGAAATGTGGTTTTCTTGAGCAGAATAGCAGCTTTTTCTAAGGCTTAACTTTTTAAATGAATAATCTTACTCTTAGGACTCATTCCAGTACAGTACTATGACATGCTTCCAAAAAAAAATGATGATTACCTTTGAAATGGAAGGGTTCGTGGACTAAGTCATAGTATCAGCTAACAAACAAATCACAGTTTAAAAAATATATATTAAATACAAAGGCAAATAAATTAGTTGAATATACCTATAGCAGAGATGGATAGAAAACTGCATCATTATTATCACTATATTTTTAGTGGGACAATAAAATAAGGAATGGTTTACAATGCTTCATTGTCCTCCCCACCCCAGCCCCTAAACCTCACGTTACCTGCTAAACCTACCCAGTAAGAAATAGATTAATTAGCAGTTATAACTGTAGTCCTTCCTCTGCAGCCCCTGTACATGTTCGCTCATAAAATATCTCATCTCTGCTCCATCAAGCACAACTAGAAAAGAAGAGCAAATGCATGTAGCTGAAAAGAGGATATGAGATAAAGCAGAAATAAAACCTACCTTTCAAGCAAGGCATGAATACACACAACCAGAGACACAAACCAAAGGGAAGAAGTGCCTGTCCCTTGCTGATCAGCATGATTAAAACACACTTTGATTTCTTTTTCTAGTCAAAGAATTGTGGAAAACAGAGAGCTATCAGACAGCCACACGCATCAGATCTTTAAATCATCAGAGTCCCACTGCAATCCACATGTGTCTTCTTGTGAAATAAAAACATTCCCAAACGCAACACGGGTGTTCCTAGGATCAGAGCCTAAGGCCAACAAAAGGGCAAATAAAAAGGATTCAACCAGCTGTCAGATAAGTCATCACTTCCTGTCACCCTAGATCTCCTTTCGCGCAAGAACAGTGAAGAGAAGCAGTGAGGGAACGCTGGGCAGGCAGGACCGAGGGAGGACGGAAAACATCGCCAGGCTTAGAGCTTTCCGTAGCACAGTCTGGGCAGTCATCCTTCGGGATGGGGGGAAGAAACACCCTTTGACTGAGCCCCAAGTCCAGGGAAAGAAGGCACTGGGTCCCAGACAGTATGCTCTGATTCACTGAGTTCTCTGGTTAATCAAGGCTTAGCCTTGTTATTAGAAAACTTTCTAAAATAGGAGTTTCCTTTCCTGTCTTAATACATGCGGCTTCGAGCAGCACTCACCTGGTTTCATCTGACTCCAGGGCTTCTGTTGTCTTGTCTTTCTGCGCTCAGCAATCACCATCCACGACCAGAGAGATTAGGTGTCTGAGAACCAGAGGGGTGAGTACTGAACATGGGATGCCACCTGGACAGCCCCTTCTTATTGAAACATCCTTGCCATCCACTGGCTTTCTTACAAGTCTCTTCTTGCCTCCAGTAGTGTTGATAGGCTTCTGATGAACTGGGCCTTCTGGTCAGATTTTGGTGTTGGTTAAAAAGGAGGCAGACCCACAACAAAATGGAAAAGCAACCTGCAGAACGGGAGAAAATATTTGCGACCCTATGTCTGAGAAGGAGTGAATATCCAAAATACATAAGGAACTCATAAAACTCTATCAAACCCGATTAAAAAGTGGGCAACAACCTGAATAGACATTTTCCCAAAGAAGACATACAAACGTCTGTCAGGTATACGAGAAGGATCTCAAAGTCCCCGATCAGCAGGGAATGCAAATCAACCACCATAAGCTCTTACCTCCCACCTATTAGGATGGTTACTGCCAAAAAAACCTCCCACCTATTAGGATGGTTACTGCCAAAAAAACAGAGATAAAAAGTGTTGGCAAGGGTGTGGAGAAAAGGAAATCTGTGGAAAACAGTATGGGGTCCCTCAAAAAATTTGAAAAAGGAACCACCAGGACTGTGGAACTGCCATTAACTTGGCTCACACCTTTGCAGCCACCAAACTTAACCTACATTCAAAAGGAAGAGTAAGCCAGAGCTGGTGAGAGTTCTCTTCCTGCTGGGATATCTATCAGTGTGCTGATTAGAGTCCTATGTGCAGCTGAGGGTCACACGGTGACCTGTGAGACCAAGCCAGCAAGACGTATCATGGGAAGCTCTTTGAGGCAGAAGACGCATGAGCTGCCAGGTGTCCATCATCACACTCACATACAGAGAAGGCTGAGTGGCACAGCTGGGGTGGGTGTACACCCGTGGCAGCAAGATCCACTCTCCCATTTTGCCTGACATGCTGAAAAACGTGCCCATTTTAAAGAGCATAAAAAATAAAACTAAGGCTCAGGGGCTGGCCAGGGAAAAGCTGCTATTCTGAAAGCCTGAATAGGGGCATCTGAATGGCTCAGTGAGTTACACACCTGCCTTGGGCTCAGGTCCTGATCCAGGGTTCTGGGATCAAGTCCCACATCGGGCCACCCTGCTGAGCAGGGAACCTGCTTCTTTCTCCCTCTTCTCCTACCCCTCCCCCTACTCGTGTGCTCTCCCTACTCTCTCTCTCTCTCTTTCTGTCAAATAAATAAAATCTTTTAAAAAAAAATGAAGAACACAGACTACGACATGGAAACATCTTCCGGAAGAGAAGGTAAATTTATTGTTGAACAGACTTTGTGTTATTTTTTTCTTTTAGGTTATCTGGGTTCAGGGAGGTGTGTGCTTATGCACAAGTCCTAGATTTTCTTTTGACATCTTTCTCTTTAGATTAGAGTTAACTCAATAAATATGGTGATGGCTTTTGGTTTATTTTCTTTAAAAAAAATAAAGAACTACAATATGATCCAGCAATTCTACTTCTAGAAATATATCCAAAGCAAATGAAATCAGGGTCTCCAAGAGATTTCTGCATTTCTATGTTATGGCAGCATTCTTCTCAACTATCACAGTACAGAAACAAACTAAGTGTCATGGATTTGGATTCTGGTGCTGATACATGGGGAGTGTTGGACAAGATACTTAAACTCCCTTAGCTCTGTCACCAGAAGAAATGTGGATGAAAGGACAAGGAAGATGTGGTGTATATACATACACACACGTGTGGAATATTATTCAGCCATGAGAAATCCTGCCACCTGAGACAACATGGATGACCTTGAAGGAGAGTGTGTTGAGTGAAATAAGCCAGACAGAGAAAGGCAAACACTGTATGATCCCATGTGTGTATAGAATCTAAAAAAAGTTGAACTCATAAAAGGATACAAACTGTTATAACAATCAGTTCTGGTGATCTTCTGTGCAGCATGGTGACTAGAGTTAATATATACTTTAAATGTGCTAAGAGAGGGGCACCTGGCTGGTAAGGTGTGTGACTCTTGATCTCAGGGCCATGAGTTCTAGCCCCACAGCAGCATCAAGTCTACTTTAAAAAAAAATCTCATAAAAAATTGTTTTTTTATTTTTCTAGGAGAATAGATCTTAAGTGCTTTTACCAAGACACATACACAAATGGTTACCAAGTGAGGCAATGGATATATTGATTAGCTTGACAATGATATCATTTCACAATGCATATGCATATCAAATCATTATATCATACACCTTAAATATGTACAAATTTTATTTGTCAGTAAGGTCTCAATAAAGCTGGGAGAAAAGAAGAGTTAGACTGGAAGATGACCCCTCGGGGCCTTCCCATACAAACATTCTATGACAGCATCACAAAGGTAGTACACTTGGCAGTTGTGCCAAATTCAGACCAATGACATTCCTCAAAATTCTATTAAATTCATATCTCTTGAGAAAACAAAAAAGGAACCAACATTTAGAACAAAACTTAGACCCAGTCAGTGCTGGCTGACTACCTGCTTCAAATATGTCATCTTGGGGGTGTCTGGGTGGCTTAGTGGGTTAAAGCCTCTGCCTTCAGCTCAGGTCATGATCTCAGGGTCCTGGGATCGAGCCCCACATCAGGCTCTCTGCTCAGTGGGGAGCCTGCTTCCTCCTCTCTCTCTCTCTGCCTGCTTGTGATCTCTGTCAAATAAATAAATAAAATCTTAAAAAAAAAATGTCATCTTATCATGAACAGACATTTCTGCAAAGAAGACATCCAGATGGCCAACAGACACATGACAAAGTGCTCCACATCACTCAGCATCAGGGAAATACAAATCAAAACCACAATGAGATACCACCTCAC
>ML101561.1:4477-42383 GCA_003697995.1 Taxidea taxus jeffersonii | reverse complement strand
AAAAAAAAAAAAACTTTTCTATTTTGCTTAGGTAGGAATCATTCATAGGATATAAAGACTGAGGATAAAAGGAGTACCTCAGAGTAGCTTCCGTGCTTGCAGCAGGGGGAGCTACATGGGAAGCAGAGTCTCAAGGAAATACCAGGTCGAAGCCAAATACAGACAACCCAAAATTTATATAAACAGGAAGGATGTTAAGAGAAACTAACAAGAATAAAGTCCCAAAATTTGGCAGGAAACAGAGCCTGGAGTAATTCCTGAGCCAAAAGTTAAGGTATATATATATACTCATATAATTCACAAAATCACCTGCACTCCAGGACTATCATTTGCAAATACAATTTTTTAAAAAAGATGTATAAAGGAGCACCTGGGTGGCTCAGTGGGTTAAGCCTCTGCCTTCGGCTCAGGTCATGATCTCAGGGTTCTGGGATCGAGCCCCGCATCGGGCTCTCTGCTCAGCGAGGAGCCTGTTCTCCCCCCACTCCCCAGCCTGCCTCTTTGACTACTTGTGATCTCTCTCTCGCTCTGTCAAGTAAGTACATAAAATCTTTTTAAAAAATAAACAAATGATATAAAAATTTAAAAAAAATAAAATCCCATGGCATTAATTCTAAGCTACAGTGAATAACCTCAAAAAACCATTCAAAGACTGGTTGTGTGAAAAACAGCACAAACATTTGGGTTCTGTACACTTTGAGTTAGGCTCCCAACTCCCCCTCTTGACAGCTGTGTGACATTCATAGAACACTGGAAGCCTAGTCTATAGGCAAATTACAGGACTGTGGGAAGTTTAAATTAGTTAATGTCTACAAATAAAATATTATCTTTTAGCCCATCATGCAAAATCATCACAGTTAGAAAGCAATGTTTAAGATAAGGTGAAATAAAATAGTACAGACTTTCTGGAACACCAGAATTTGTCTTTGAGGGGCCCTCCAGATACTGAAAACAGATGGCTATACTTCCTTCAGAACAAAAAAAGCACAAGGGTATTATAAGCAGCTCATGTGACTGCTAATTAGGAAACATATTTAAGATTACTTGGAAAGAAAAAAGTAAAAGTTTCACATAGAATATCCCAAATTGATAGTCAGAAGATTGGGCTGTTTCTCAGATGAGTAATTTTTTGTTTTGTTTTGTTTTTTAATGCTTTAGAGTGCTGTTTTTTTAAAAAGCAGGTTTTATTGCCTTAACAATGGCTAGTGATTTCCTCAAGTGATACAAATGAGGCCAACATAGAAGATGCCTATAAATGATGAAATTCTTTACAAATTATAGAAATGAAAAATGTTAAACTGCCAGGTTCACTGAGATTTATAATAATCTAGCACCTTGAGTCAATAAGTAATTTTGGACAAATTAACTGAACAGACAATGTGAATATATTTGACACTGCTGAACTATACACTTAAAAATCATTCTTTAGTAACACTGCATCAATTACACTCTAAATTGCATAGAAAATAATACTGTGCGAACAAAATCTAGGTGATTAAACACACACAAAAACACACACAGTATCACAGTTTCATTTTTTAACCTTTTTTTAGTTCATATATAAAATAATCACACTGTGTTACAACAATGGCATCTTAGGCTTCATGAAATCCAGTGCATGCATTATAAAGACACCCAATATATTCCTGGCTTCCTACAGCAACATTTCCAATAGCATCTCAAACAGGGATTTAAAAAAAAATTTTTTTTATTTGTTTACTTATTTGAGGTAGAGAGTATGAGAGACAACATAAGCAGGTGGCAGAGGGAGAGGGGAAAGCAGGCTCCCCACTGAGCAGGGAGCCCAATGCAGGGCTCAATCTCAGGACCCTGGTGTTTCTTGGCCTGAGCCAAATGTAGACACTTAACCAACTGAGCCACCCAAGCACCCTCAAACAGGCATATTTAAAACCACATTCCACTATAGTCTCTTCTATGCTTCCCCCAGTCTTGCTCTTTAGGTCTCTTAGTAAGTTTAAAGGCATCATTTGCCAATTACAAAGGATAAACAAGGAGGCAAAATAGTGTACTGGTTTAAAGGACAGGCTTGAAAAGTTAGACTGACTAGGTTCACATCTTAGTTCTGCCACTTACTGTGTGTGATTACTCTGACTCAAGTTTTCTCATCTATAAAAGAAGAATTATCATATAGGTCAACCATCACTCATCCAAACCCAAACTTCAAAACTTTTCATATTTTAGAAAGATAATATTGCAGATTATATAAAAGCCCCACTGAATCTGAGGCAGCACTTCATAACTAAACACATTAATATTTTGCAAAAAATAAACATATAATAGTGGTATAAACAAAGACTATAAATAGCCTCATATCAGTTTAGGTCATGGTTTGCTGCCAAATGAGCCTATACTCAAATTTATAATTAGTTTGTCATCTTTCCAACTTTTGGAGGTTTGTAACTGTGCATATAGGCCTGTGGGGTGGTGGAAACACCGTATTTTCATGTGACTTTTAGGGTGACTTAAATTATATACTTAAAGGACTTAGAGCAGTGACTAGCACATATCAAACACTCAATGAACATTAGTTATTATCAGGCATTATCACTACCTTTGATTTTTCCTCCTATCTCACTACACATATCCAGTGAATTACAACCAAGCCTTATCAATTATATTTTCCAATTTCTCTCAGATGTGCCCCACTTCCAATTTCTGCCAATAATACTAATCTGTGAAGAAGAGTTTTCCTAAAATACAGAGCGAGGATCATCATGTCTCTAAAAATGCATCAGCACTAAAGGTCAACCTTAGCAAGGCATACAAATTCCTCTATGCTATAGACTCAGTTCATCTTGCCAATTGGATCTGCTACTCTCTATATGCCACTAATGCTTTTCTTCCTGCAAAACTATGGCTCCAAAACAAACAAACAAACAAACAAAACAAAACAAAAAACCAACTATGGCTCCAAAAAACTCCTCTTATCCAAAGGAATCAAAACAAGTATTTCCTTGGTTAACCAGAAAAGCCAATTAAAACAGGGAGTCATAAAATATAATATATATATGAAAATAATTAAATGTAAATAAGATATTTATTTCAACACAGAAGATACTGGAGAATGTCTCCAATGACTTAAACCTATGCTACCTTTCTTGCATAAACCATACTCATAATACATTTCCTAAGACCTCCAAGGGTCTTTAAAATGAAACAAAAACTTGAAGTCAACAGGAGAGCAAAGTACACACTCTCTTTAGATCTTTTACTTTAACCTTTCATTCAGCACAACCACATCTACTTGGATAACAATTATATATATAAAAGATTTATTTATTTATTTTAGAGAGTGAGTGAGTACAAGCAGGGGAAAAGGAAGAGGGAGAGAGAGAGAGACTATCAAGTAGACTCCCTGCTGAGAGCAGAGCCCCACGTGGGGCTCGATGGAATCGAGACTCCCTTCAAGATGGGACCTGAGACTAAATGAAGAGTCGGACACAACTGACTGAGCCACCCAGGAATCCCATCAGCAATTATATTTTTAAGGCCTTGCCTTTATCAAGTCTTTCAAAGTATTTAACTTTGTTATAATAGTAATTTTCTTTTTTGTACATATTTCATCAGTTTTGGGCTATCTAATTAAATGATCAATAACAAGTTCAGGGGTACCTGGGTGGCTCAGTGGGTTGGGCCTCTCTGCCTTCAGCTCAGGTCATGATCTCAGGTCCTGGGATCGAGCCTGCAGCAGGCTCTCTTCTCAGCAGGGGGCCTGCTTCCCTGCTCTCTCTGCCTGCCTCTCTGCCTACTTGTGATCTCTCTCTTTGTGTCTATTAAATAAATAAAATCTTTAAAAAAAAATCAATAACAAGTTCAGAACACACCCAATTAACTTTTGGTAGGCTTGTAATCCAATAGGTGAAAGAGAGTGAGCAAGCTTAGCAGAAGTAACCTATTTGTTGCAATGTTCAGTTTTAACAACTTTACAGGAAGTAGTCATTATGTTTTAACAAAGAAGCTGCAAATGTTAGTTAATTCAGTGGAGGCCAGTTAAAAGAACTTTAACATATATTATTTCTCATTCATGGTAACATGACTTTGTTCAGAGAGCTCCCAACTCTCATAGGCATAAAACCCTGCTCACTGTTTAACATAACAGCTAACATCATCTCCTCTAGAATCGTTCTCTACCCTAATCAAAATCAATCACTTCTTCTGGAAACAACAAATGTTGGCAAGGATGTGGAGAAAGGGGAACCCTCTTACACTGCTGGTGGGAATGCAAGTTGGTACAGCCACTCTGGAAAACAGTGTGGAGGTTCCTCAAGATGTTAATAATAGAGCTACCCTATGACCCAGCAATTGCACTACTGGGTATTTACCCCAAAGATACAGACATAGTGAAAAGAAGGGGCACATGCATCCCAATGTTCATAGCAGCAATGTCCACAACAGCCAAACTGTGGAAAGAGCCAAGATGCCCTTCAACAGATGAATGGGTAAAGGAGATGTGGTCCATATACACAATGGAATATTATTCAGCCATCAGAAAGGATGAATACCCACGATTTGCGTCCATATGGATGGAACTGGAGGGGATTATGTCAAGTGAAGTAAGTCAAACATAGACAATTGTTATAGGATTTTACTCAAATGTGGGACCATAAGCAATAGCATGGAAGACCAGAGGGGGAGGGAGAGGAATCCAAAGGGGGAGAAATCAGAGAGGGAGATAAACCATGAGAAACTACTGACCCCGAGAAACAATCTGGGGGTTTCAGAGGGGAGGAGGGAAGGAGGAGAGGGGTAACAGGATGATGGGTATTGTGGAGGGCACGTGCTGTGATGAGCACTGGGTGTTATATTTAACTAATGAATCACTGAACACTGCATCAAGGATTAATTATGTACTATACAGTGGCTAACTGAACATAATAAAAAAAATAAAGTGATATGGAATGAAAAAAAAATAGCATGGGATGTGAGCTGCCCACAAGAAGAATGACTGGATGTGTTTCCTTCACAGGGGAGCAAAGCTTGTGCATGCAGCTTTAATTCCTTGTTGCTTAAAAGACTGGGATTATTATAGTTATGCAAGGGGGTTGGACTGGGAGGTGAGAATGGTCATTAAAGGATGTGTTTTGCTTTTTAAAATGGGAGATGGTTGAACTGTAACATGACTGTGTAAAGGGAGGCATAAAGGGAGGGAGGCATAACCTGTATAAATCATTGTAACAACAACAAAAAAATCACTTCTTCAGTGTTTCTTGTACATTTGTTGGTCCATTTATTCTATGTAGTATTAGTTAATTAACTTCACATGTATCTTTAAGTTTGAGATTAGGAATGGAGTTGTAGCCATTTTTATCTCTCACAGTGCCTAACACTACTGTACAAGATGGTTGTGATATAATGCAAAGAACATCAGAATTTGAGTCTTGAGAATGAAGTTTCAGTTCTGATTGTAAAACCAAAGTAACAATGAACATTCCCATAGTGTTCTTTAAAAAAGCAGTAAGAATGTATAGGAGAAAATGATTTTTATAGTTTTAATTAAACACACCTCATTATATTATAGTAAGATATAAACATCTCTTATATAAAATTTTAATATTTTTGTAGGATCCTAGACTTAGTTTCACCTTCTGAGACTCCTAATCAAAATACATCATCTGCTTTAGACAAAGTATCATTCTTGACAAGAAATATGTAAATAAAACCAAAATTCATGGATTTGACAACTCTTCTTGAAGCTCAAATATCCACATATCAAAGTGTGACATGATTACTACTTTACTATCCTCTTGTTCTTCTCATCTAGTTACATTTACTTTCACACCAGATGACATGATAGTTCTTTTTATAATGAGGAGAACCAAGAGCTTAGCTATTTTTCACTAAAAGCCATGACTAAATACAGTATTTTGAATAATATCAATTTAGCTAACATTTACTGAATACTAAATATGCTGTATATTGTACCAAGTGTCTTATACATATTATCTAATCTTTACAATAATCTTATAGAATAGGGGTAAGTATTTTTATTTTATAGATGAACCTCTGTTTCAGAGAAGCTGCCAAGCTGCCTAAAGTTAAGAGCAATTCTGGCTTCTACTCTGAATGCATTATGAATCCACTGTAAGGATTTGAGTGAAAATGTGATGCTATCCCACTTGTAATATTTTAAATGGATCATCCTGGTTGCTGTGTGGAAAACAGATGGGGGGGTGGCAAAAGGATGGTTATAATTAAAATTGTTGCAATTATAATAATTCCAGTGAAAAACAACTGTGTCCAGGATCAGGAAGAAATTAAAGAGGTGATGAAAATAGTCACAGACTGGATATATTTTGAAGGGTAAGCCAAGAGAAATCTTGAGGATTACACTGGATGTTTATGGAATAAAGCTATAATGAAAAAAAGCCAAGGCATAAATAAGCTATCACAAATATTTAAAAGTTATCATACGCTTAAACAGCTGATACTTTAATGATCAAATGACAAAGCTCATGAAATTTTTCCATGCTGTAAATAGGACCATGAAAATGTCACTGAATGTAATCCTACTTTTTTTTTTTTTTAAAGATTTCATTTATTTGAGAGAGAGAGAGAGAATGCGCAAGAGAGCGAGTACAAGCCAGGAGGGGGATGGGGCAGAGGGAGAAGGAGAAGCAGACTCTCAGCCCTATTGTGGGGCTCAATCCCAGGACCTTATGCTGGACCTTAAGCTGAAAGCAGATGCTTAACTGACTGAGCTACCCAGGCACCCCCCACTAGCATTTTATAATGATATAAATTCTTCAGTATGTAGTAGCTTTGAAACTACTCCGAACACAAAGAAAAATGCATTAAACATACTAATTATGCACTATTCCATCCTATATACACTAAATAATGCAAGCTTTATACAGTGCTAGTTTTCTCTACTACTGAAAATTTTTATGGCAAACACCAAAGCTACTCAAGATAAAAGCACTCCTAGGGGTGCCTGGGTGGCTCAGTTGGTTGATCTTCCAACTCTTGATTTTGGCGCAGGTCATAACCTCAGGGTCATAGGATCAAGACCTGCATTGGGCCCCGCTCAGTAATGAGTCTGCTTGGGACTCTTTCCTTCTTCTCTTCCCTCCCCACTGTGCCCCTTCCCCTGCTCATGCATGAAGCTTCTCTTTCTCTCAAATAAATGAATAAAATCTAAAAAAAAAAAAAAAAAAGAAAAAAAAAAAGAAAAAGAAAAAAGCAAGCACTCCTAAACATCTGTGGTAGAAGCCTAAAAAAAGAAAAATGATGAAATTCAAATATAAAAAAAATCAGAAAAATCACATCAATAACCAAAACATTAATAAAACAAACTGTTTACATTTATTATTAAAATACAAAAATTTTTCACATAAACATAAAAATTCCTATGATTTCCAAAAATGAAAAGATAAATCCAAGGCTAAAACTACAGTCATTCAAATAAATAGCATTCTTTGGTTAACTAAGAACAGGCTGAATAAACTACAATGACATACATACATGGAGTAATAAAATCTAAACAGTGAGAACAATGAGAAATAGCTCTATATACCTCACCATATAGTGATCTCCAGAATAGACTGTTAAGTGAAAAAAGCAAATGAAGAAATATGTATATGGTATTCTATAATTTACCTACAAGGGGAAACAATATTTTCAACAATACTTGTATTAAAAAAACAAACTAGGGGGAGGCCTGGGTGGCTCAGTTGGTTAAGCTGCTGCCTTTGGCTTGGGTCATGATTCCAGGGTCCTGGAATCAAGTGCCACAATGGGCTCCTTGCTTGGAGGAGAGCGTGCTTCTCTCTCCACCTCTGCCTGCTACTCTGCCTGCTTGTGCACTTGCACGCACACACTCTCTCTCTCTCTTTCTGATAAATAAATAAATAAATAAATAAAATCGAAAAACAAAACAAAACAAAACAAAAAACACCAAACTGGGGTAAATACAAAATTTGCAAAATACTGTGGAAGGAAACAGGATAGATGGGATTGCTATTAGAATTCAATATTTCATGTAAATTATAAAAAAAAATTAAATTAAAAAGCAAACTCTAAAAAATGAATAAAACTGAACAATGAACCTAAGAGTATATCTAATTGGTGGCATAACCACACAGAAAAGAGCTATTTCAAGTGCTTTCAACACATACCTTAAGGACCAAAAGAAATGCCTCCACACAAAACTTCAAACTGCTTTCAGTAATCATAGTGTTGTTGTTAGTGGTATTGTATAGTGGTATTATTATAAGGAGACCAACATATGTGTGATATATAGTGAAGCAAATTAGTAATCATGTGTTATTTTAATACTGTAATTCCTGGCAATGAAATAAAGGGAGAAAGGAAATATTAATACGAGATAAAAGAGGGTAAAGGAAAACACCTTGGTGCCAAGTAAGAATTTGAAGCAATGACCAACTCAGTAGCAATGAATACTTCTAACATCCATTACTAGAACCAGGGCTCACCGGAGAAATGGCAATTCCAAACCCAGGGCAGGGAAAAAAAAATGAGTCTGGGACGACATCTTGTAATGCTAGATAGCAAGGAAGGTTTAAAGATCACTTCATCTGTTCATATCCCAATGTCTTAGAAGCTAACATGAAGAGACTCTTAATAACCAAAGATGTATAATTTACTAATCAATAAAGATAATAACAGTAACATATAAAGCACATTAAGTATACTTAAATGCAAGAGCTCCTGAAGTTGCTTATCCTTCAAAAAACCAATTTAATCCTCTTTGAAGGTAACTAGTGAACCAACTTATTATTTTAAGAATCTGTATATAGAGGAAAAGAATAAAGACTACAGCCTCTCTTTCCTATAAAACTTGTATTGGGGTGACTATACAAATATGAAGAAGTTTCTTTTATAAAAACATTCCAGCTAATAAATGAAAAAGAATGACAAAATTAAAATGCTGCTACTGTATAGCTCCTATATTTTCATTTAATTATTTCTTCAATTAGAGGACTTGGCTTTCACTGCTTTCTGCATAATAATTCAAGTTTTTTTAAAGAGTTTATTTATTTATTTTAAAGAGTTTATTTATTTATTTGACAGACATCACAAGTAGGCAGAGAGGCAGGCAGAGAGAGAGAGGAGGAAGCAGGCTCCCTGCTGAGCAGAGAGCCCAATGAGGGGCTCGATCCCAGAACCCTGGGATCATGACCCGAGCCGAAGGCAGAGGCTTTAACCCACTGAGCACCCAGGCGCCCCTATTTATTTATTTTAGAGAGAGCATGCAAGCAGGGGGAGGGGCAGACAGGAAGAGAGAGAATCTCAAGAGGATTCCACGCTGAGTGTGGAGCCTAACATGGGCCTCAATCTCATGACCCCGAGATCATGACCTGAGCCAAAATCAAGACTGGATGCTTAACTGACTGAGCCATCCAGGAGCCCTGTACATAATAATTTGAATATATAATTTATACTTTATGGTTAGTTAAGACTAACTGAACTTATATACTGGAGAACTAAATTAAGTACTTTTTGGGTTCTGTAATTGTTTGCCTTTTCTAATACGTCCAAAGCCATTCTATTCAATTTTACTTTTAAAGCACAACCCAATGACAACAGCGTAATTTTTAGAGATGAATACCTTGAAGTGACAGTAAGACTTTTATACTGCCTATATTAGTGTACTAGCGCAACCATAACAAAAGAGCATTAAAAAAAAATACCACACTGGGGCACCTGAGTTAAGCCTCTGCCTTTGGCTCAGGGCCCTGGGATGGAGCCCTGCATTGGGCTCTCTGCTCAGCGGGGAGCCTGCTTCCCATTCCTCCTCTGCCTGCCTCTCTGCCTACTTGTGATCTCTCTAATAAATAAATAAAATCTTAAAAAAAAATACCACAGACTAAGTGGCTTAAACAACAGAAGTTTGTTTACTTATAGTTTTAGAGGTCTGAAGTCTAAGATCAAGGTGTTGGCAGGTTTAAAAGGGTTTCTTCTGAGGGTTCTCTCCTTTGCTCAGAGATGACTACCTTTTTCACAGTGTAATTTCCAGTGGTCTTTTCTGTGTGGATGAACTAGGTGCCTCTTTGCAACCAAATTTCCTTTTCTTACAAAGAAACCAGTAAGACCGAATTAGGACCTATCCTAAGGGCCTCATTTTAACTTTATCTCTTTAATGGCTGCATCTATATAGTAACAATCCAAGGTTTTGGGGGGTTAGAGCTTCAACATATGAATTATGTACAGACACAATTCAGCATACTGCAGGAAGAGAATGATGTTAGTGTATACATATCAATACCTGGCTCATCAGTATTTAGTAAAACAATGCATATGCTGAATTAACATTATAGTCCCCAAACTTAAGCCTCCTTTATTGTTCCTCTAATCCGCTTTGAAGAAGGGCAATTATTAAACAATCTTTATTTTTAGTTTTTCCTAAGACTTCTACCTTATTCAAAGCAGGGAAGTTGAGAATAATTATTTGGTGAAAAGGTGAGATAACTGAGTCAGAATATGAAGAGCCATCACCCATCTATTCACTTAGCTTCTGCCAGGCTGCAAACCAGATGTGAAATTGTTAAATGTCTAGAAACTAAACTGTAATCTCATGCTCTCTGTTCTACTATGTCCAACAGATCAAATTTTATTTATGTATTTTTTGGTAAGACTTTATTTTTAAGGTAATCTCTTTGGGGCTCAAACTCACAACCCTGAGGTCAAGAGCTGCTTGTTCTATCGACTGAGCCAGCCAGGTGCCCTTAGGGGTCAAAAATTTAGAAGTCATTGTATCCAAATCATTCCCAAAACTTTAAACTGTGTGGTTCATTGTTTGTTTCATCTCTCATTTCAATAAGGATGAACTAGAACTATTCTGTGTATAATAAGGTTCCTATCAAAGCATGTAAACATCTGTTAGTTGCAGAGATGATGATGATGATGATGATGAAGAATTAGCCAGAAATATCAGAAATGTTTCTGGAAGAAGTGACCTTTATGTAACTGCATTTGAGAGTTTGGTAGGAGCTGGTCAAGAAAATAAGGCAAATGAACCAATGTAAGCAAAGACTCATTAATATGAGCCAGCGGTGAAAGTCCGGGGAATCAAAAGTAGTCTAGCACTGAGAGAGTGAAAAATATGGAAAGCTCTAAGAGAAATAAGAGGCAGGAAGAAGCCAATCATTCTTACTATATAAATAATATTAATCACTGAGGTGAAGTAGCTTGGCCAAAGACATAAAATTAGTGAATGGCAGAAGCAGGATTTATAACAAATTTAACTCCAAATACTTCACTTAGCAGAGTAACCCAATTTTCCTAGGTTGTTCCTGGTTTATAAATATTATAAAGGAGTAAGGAAGTTGAGAACCATGATTGTAATGATGAACAACCACTACTGTTTTGCAATGACAAAAGACTACCTCATTTTACACATAAAGAAATCAAGGCTCCGGGGTGCCTGGGTGTCTCAGTTAAGTGTCCAACTCCTGATTTTGGCTCAGGTCATGATCTTAGGGTTCTGGGATCAAGCCCTGCACTGGGCTCCATGCTCAGTGGGGAGTCTGCTTGAGGATTCTCTCCCTCTCCCACTGCCCCTCCCCTGCCCTCATGCTCATGAGCACGCTCTCTCTCAAATAAATAAATCTTTTTACTTTTTTTATTTTTTATTTTTATTTAAACATATAATGTAACCCCACCACCCTCTCCCAACCCCCCTCAGTTTGTTTTATGATATTAAGAGTCTCCTTTGGTTTGTCTCCCTCCTGATCCCATCTTGTTTCATTTATTCTTAAAAAAAAAGAAAAAGAAATCAAGGACCAGAAAGGGAAAGATGAAATGTAATTAGTATTACAGGTAGTAATAAAACTCAAGTGACTCAGACATTATATTCTTAGGCCAGAGTACTTTTCTTTTTACCAAACACTGCCTCCCATTTAAAATGGTGTATTGGGGCACCTGGGTGCCTCAGTAGGTTAAGCATCTGCCTTTGGCTCAGGTCATGATCTCAGAGTCCTGGGATCGAGCCCCAGGTCGGACTCCCTGGTCCATAGGGAGTCTGCTTCTCCTACTCCCTCTGCCCCAACCCCTGCTTTTGCACACAATCTCTCGCTCTTCTCTCAAATAAATGAAATCTTTAAAAAAAAATGATGTATCATAGTTCCAATATACATGGGGTGGGGGGAGAAATGAAATACACAAAGAAATAACAATATTTAAGGCTTACAAGAGAGATTCACAGAGTAGAACTCCTATATTCAATATTTACCAGTGGATAAGCTCTAATGTAAGCAGACAGACAATAAAACCTGTTTAGGGTGTTGGGCACATAGTAACAAAAAAGTGAAATAATTTAGTGAAAAAATTATTTTGTCAGGATAACTATACTTCCTTGTTAAATGTTTGAAGAATCAGATTTTCTTGGAAAGTACCATTAAAGGTAGGTCAGAATGATCATTTCTCATTGAATTTTCTAAAAACCACATTTTTAGAAAACAAGCATAAATGTTTTGACTAATTAGAGACTATGTATCATACTGCTCCTATAGCAAAGTAACCTGAGTTATTGTTAGTTTCCCCTAATAACACACAATTACATAAGGATAGACTAGACTGCTAAGTATTAATCTTGAATCATTTGACAATGCTCTCCATGTACTCAAAAGAAAAGGAGATGGGAATGGAGAAGTGTACAATTACTCATACTAATACAAAGTACCAAAAGCCCAAGAAGGTGGGGAGATGGAAGATGACCTCCCAAAGAGAGACTGGATATATGGGTTCCCAAGAACTGCTTATTCTTTTTCCTGGAAAGAATAGTTACCATGAATTAAGGTAATATAAGAGCTCACTCATTTATCTGTAACAACAATTTCTATAAAATCTCAGGTATCTAAAATAGTGTTTGGATATTTGGACAAAAGTAAACACAGAACTGGCTTACTCTGCAATGTCAAGATAGCCACAGGAAGCAGCTGCATGTAGTGGTATCCAGCCTTCATTATCAGGTTGATTAATATTTGCTCCATTTTCAACCAGAAACTTCACCATATCAACATTGTCATCAATGCAAGCCTAAAAACAAAACAGAAAGCACAATAAGAAAAAATGTGAATCAATGCTCCGAATAAACTCTGTAGCTTTTATAACATAAATATGCTCTTTTAGTCTGCTGCTATCTCGACTGTACTGCCATCAAACAGGCTAATGGTACCAACTAAATTCTAAGAATGCCTGCTTTGAGGCATATATGTGACCAGACTATGCCAATCTCATGATAAAAATAAACACATACTATAGTAACAATCAGAACATTATATGAGTACCAATAATATCCTCTATAGCAATGGTTCCCAAAATGTGGTATGTTGAGAGGGGAGGGATCCTTTCAAGGAATTTACAAGGTCAAAACTATTCTCAAAATAATACTAAGATGGTAGTTCCCCTTTTCACTGTGTTGACAGGTGTACTTAAGAGTACAGAAAGCACCAAGGGCAAAATCTGCTTGTGCGTTAGCACAAATCAAGGCAGTGGCCAAAAAAATTTCTACTAACAGTCACTACATCTGCCACTATGCACTCATAGTTTTTTTTTTTTAAAAGCTATTTTTATTTATGAATGTCCTTGGCAAAGTAGTAAAACCTATAAATCTTATTAAGTTTTGACCCCTGAATACACATCATCTTTTTACTATTCTGTGGAACAAGACAGAAGTATGGATAAAACACTTCTTCCAAGTACAATGACTGCTCTAAGGAAAAGCACTTGTGCAACTAAGATGCAAGCTGAATTAGCTGCTTTTCCTATGGAATACAATGTTTACTTAAATGAGAAACTATATTTAGTCTAACTTGGGTTTTTGGCATAGATTTTCTTTAAAATGAACAGACTGTAATTTAAAAAAAAACACTATTTGCTGTCAATGATGCATTCACACTCTAAGAGCAAATGAATGAATGATTTTAAAGTGCTATTTATATAACATGGATACAATACAGCTGTTTTAAAATGAATAAATAAATACTTAAAACCCTCAGTTTTAACCTCTGTTATCATCAAATATTAATATATACATACCACAGAGACAAAAGTTCTTTGGGGTCTTTCAATAATTTTTAAGAGTATAAAGTAGTCCTTAGACAAAACAATTTGAGAACTGCAGCCTATAGTAACTAAAAGAAGGGACTTTGATAAATGTCTACTTTGTGCAGGTAGTATGACTGGTACTTTACTGATTTATATACACTATCCTCATATAAACCTTCACAAGAGCAGAAATTCTGCTGTATCCGCAGCATCTTACACAATTATTGGCATGTGGTAGGGGTTTACTAAGTGGATGAAAGAATGAGAAAGCTAAGATTCAAAGAGATTAAGTAGCTTGAATAAGTCAGACAGGTGAGAGATGATAGAGCTGGCACTAACAGATGTTTAGATTCCAAAAGTATATTTTTCCACACATAACACTGCTTTCCACAGATATCCTAGTTTATCAATGTATTTCTCACCTATTTGTAGTCTCTGCAACAGGATATCATAAGTGTTAGGTACTTAAAAACTGTTGTAAGAATGAAACCAATTTTTCTTTACCTATCACAGAAGCAAAAGAAAATACTTTGTAGCATTTTCTTAGGGGAAAAAAAAAGGGGGCCAAAAAAAAAGCACAATGGTTACTTTAACCATACAAAGTGGAAAAATACTAACAGAATCAGAGATTTTAATTCTAGGCTCTAGTTTTGGCTCTGCCACAAATTTTGTAGCAATGGACAAGTAATTTAATCTTTTGAGGCTTAATGTCTTTATTTTTCAAGTGGAGGAAAGAAGCTGGTGGGTTATATATCTCTCAAATTCCCTAACATGTTTAAGATTCTTATGTGTCTATGATTCTTCTCCTTGGAACAAGTTATAAGCAACCTGATGACAAGGTCCCATTGTGCTCAGAACAGTACCTTACATGTGGCAGATGGTAAATGAATATATAAGTAACATTCATATGGATTTTAAGCATATACTGCTTGGAAAAAGAATCATTTTCAAAAAGCAGTGGTTAAAGAAAGGGTTGGAGAAATCTGGGAACCATTAGCTATCTAATAACAAAAAAAGAAATGTCAAAATACTATTATATTAGAAAGTAGTCTATAAAATGTTATTTGAGATTGCTAATGACCCACAAAGGCATCAATTAATATTAGATCTACTTATAGGCTTAATCATTAATTTTCCTTGAGAAAAGATTTTTTTTTTTTTACGATTTTATTTATTTGTTTGACAGATGGAGATCACAAGTAGGCAGAGAAGCAGGCAGAGAGAGAGGAGGAAGCAGGCTCCCTGCTGAGCAGAGAGCCCGACGTGGGGCTTGATCCCAGGACCCTGAGATCATGACCTGAGCTGAAGGCAGAGGCTTTAACCCACTGAGCCACCCAGGCGCCCCGAGAAAAGATTTTTTTAAGACTGATCTAATTCTATTACCCTTTTCACTCAGTCTGCTTTAATTTGTACAGGCTCTGTAACAGTATTCTGACTTTTATCACTGATATAAAAATATAAAATTCTATTTGATAAATCTATCTAATATGAATCTTGATTGTTTTTAGAAATGAAAGATAATGTCAACCAAACAAGAAATGATTCTTTTATAAAGGGATATGGGAAATGCTCACAATTTATTAAATTTTTAAAAAAGGATATAAGGACAGTTTTCCTAATATGATTCCAATTTTATAAAAAAAAATATGTACACAGGGACACCTGGGTGGCTCAGTTGGTTGAGCAGCTGCCTTTGGCTCAGGTCACGATCCCAGCGTCCTGGGATCGAGTCCCACATCGGGCTCCTTGCTCAGCAGGGAGCCTGCTTCTCCCTCTGCCTCTGCTTGCCTCTCTGTCTGCCTGTGCTACATCTCTCTCTCTCTCTCTCTCTAACAAATAAATAAATAAAATCTTTAAAAAAAAAATGTACACAAAAAGACTAGAATACATACTGAAGTTTAATAGTCATTATCAGTGGTTGTGAGACCAATAAAATTTTTTATTTTCTTCTTTAAATTTTTATTTCCAAAATGTAGCTTACATAAGGAAATTTAAGACTTTATTCTTTCTTTAAAGATATTATTTTTTTAAATGAGGGAGAGAGAACACATGAGAAGGGAGAAGGCCAGAGGGAGAAGCAGACTCCCTGCTGAGCAGGGAGCCCAATGTGGGACTCCATCCTGGGGCTCCAGGATCATGACCTGAGCTGAAGGCAGTTGCTTAACCAACTGAGCCACTCAGGCACCCTAAAGATATTATTTTTAAGTAATCTCTACACCCAACGTGGGGCTCAAACTCATAACCCAGAGATCAAGAGTTGCATGCTCTACCAACTGAGCCAGCATGGTGCCCCCAAGACTTGATTCTTAAAAGAGAAATATTAAACCTATTTTAGTATGGAGAAACAACCAAATTGTTGGTGAAACTGTTTCTTAACCCCTTCAGAAAACCATTTGACAGTATCTACAAAAGTATAATAGGAACTGACTACAATACTCCCATCAGTAATACCGGCTCAATTTAGCAGTAGAGAGAAAGAGAAAACATTTTATAATTTTAAGAAGATAATGTTTAAAAAGAGCTTTTCAGGGTTTTTAAGCAGAGGGGTGAGATGATGAGATCAGTATTTCAGAAAGATTACTGGAAGCAATATGAAAAGAGAAGAGCCTGAACTGAGCCTTAACAGTTTTACAGACTGATATATACTGAAAAACTTAAGGTGAGGGACAGGGAGAAGCCATTCATGAAAATAAATGCTACAAGTTTAAGAAGAGGTTGGGGAAAGAAAGATTATTTATTTCATGGCTTTGGATATGCTGAATTTATAGGTGTCTGTACAACTATCTAACCATGTATATCCAGTGGTCAACTGGATATGCAGATCTAGAGCTTTGAAAATAAATGTGAAATGAAAACATCACTTTGGGAATTATCTGCATTAAGGTAATAAAACAGTGGGGCTTGAAATCACTTGGGGAGAGGATGTAGAGAAGTGATTCTGAAAATAGTAAGAGAAGTGTTAAGATTAAATTATGATCTGTATATTCTATTTGGAAAATAAAGACATTTGTGGTATTTTATTTGTGATATTTAGTCAAAGAGAAAGTTCTTGAGAAGCTTACCATCCAGTATAGAAGATAAACACATAAACAGATGACTATATTAAAAGGAATATGATATAGTTATAGGGCTGTACACTACTTATTGTGGGAGCTCAGAAAAGGAAAACTAAGGAAGAATGGTGGGTGATAGTCTGGGATATTTCCTGAAGAAGGCTCTACACGAAAGCTTAACATATGAACAAGTGACAAATATTTCCTGGTGTATGAAGATGCAAAGTCACATATAGTGAGGATAAATGTATGCAGGATCTAGAATAGAGTTCATTTGCCATCTTATGAATAAATTTTTGACATTGACGAGAAAAGATTTTCAAGACGAACGGTTAATTTTTGAAGTTTAGGAAGGCAATCCCCCCTGGCTCTTTGAAAAAAACTTAACCTGTGCGTATCACTAATTCCCAATAAATGAAATTTTGCTGATTCTGATTTAAAATATTTGTTTTTAAGTCAGCACAATGTAAGAAACACCAATAAAAATACCTAAAGCAGTTAATACCAAATCTGCTTGTTCCTTTGTTTATAGATGTAGTAAGTTTTTGAAATGTTTTAATATCAATTAAATGCTAAAAATGTTGTCACAAAATATGTATTACATATGAATCTCAAGTCTGTGGGGCAAGTTGTTCAAAGTGTTCTCCTGAACATTTATAAAGCATAAACAAGAAACTGGCAAGGCATGTCCATAAAAATATTGTTGCTAAAAGAATCAAAGGCTAGCACATGCAGCACATTAAGAGACACAAGACTTGCTAACTTTCAATATTTGACTAAATATGCTCAGTTTATTAAGCCATATATGGAAAGAAACAGAATGACTCAAACTACGTTAGATAAAATTTTGGAGGTATATCGTAAGTGTTTCATGAATACATATCCAGAGCAATTGCCAATAATAAATGGCTGTGTGAAGACACACTTGTCATTTAATTCCAGGTACAGGCAGCTTTGTCAACTTAAGTTGTAAACTAATTGAAAAATCTAGTTCAAGTAAATAAAACATTTGTTTTTATCGAAAGGAGACCTAGTTATTTTTCTCAGCAAGTTAGCTCAAGGACAAGCTTTGTTTCCCACACTTTTAAAGGAAAAAATTGCAACCTAACAAGAGTTGAATAAAGAAACTATATTCAACATTGGCAGAAAGTAGACAAAATCGAAGGCCCAATAATTTCTGGGTGGGGCATGTATAGTTTTAAATTCCATTCCTAGAGAAATAAAAGAAAAATGTGTTAAGCGACTACATAATTCAACTGAGTAAAATCACAATTACAAAATTAGTAGCATTTGAAATAAATTCTAACACTGTAATATTCCTTTTCATTAAAGTGGTTTTGTGTAAAGTACATAGGGTAGAGCCACAATGTCTGGGATTAATCCAGTTCTGCCACTTACTGGTCAGGTTTTGTTGGATTAATTACTTAACATCCTGTGTGCCACAGTTTCCCACCTTAAAAGTTTACTATGAGAAGTATATGAATTAATATAGAGAGCACTTTAGTACCTGTCAAATATTAAGTGCTTTTATGTTTGTGTTAATACATAATCAACATGCTAAATCACCTCATTAAAATTTTCTTTTTTCATATTCTTAACTAAAACTTACTTTTTCATCCCTCTACAAATTATGAAACAAGGTTATATGCTGGAGACTTATACAGTACCATTTTGGTTAAAGCCCCCCCCACAATTATTTCTAAGAGGATTAAATTTTGAAAGATGTACTAAGGAAATCTTCGGGATTTCAAACTTCTTTCAAACAAATATTAATATTTAAAAGTTTTATATAAGCTCATTCAAATTATATACAACTCAGAAGAGAAAAAAGATTTAGTTGTATAAATGTCATTAGAGAACTTAAATTTAAATAAAATTGTAGACAATTAATTGAAATGTTTACAATCTGTGCCTAAATGTTAGTAACACAGTTAATTAACAGACAAATTGAGTATGGAAGTAATTTAAATCAATTTCCACTTCCTTGAAACAAGTCTTTATGACTCTTACTAAGGAAAACTTGGTTCTGCTCAACTGCCAGGAAGAGAAATTTGTAAATATACTAGAAAATAGTCCATGTGCTAAGCATTCAGACTGACACACATGTCAGTGAGTAGGCTTAAAGAGGAACTGAACTGAAGATATCCAAGCAAGTATTTGTCTATTTTAAAGAAAACTGAATTTGGACTATCAAAGGAGGAATTATGGATATGGTTTATACAAGAGAAACAATGAAGAACCCTAAGCAGTACTCTCATACTGAATAATAAAAAAATAAATACCTTGGTGTTGCATTAAGATGGGCAAATAATGAACATGTATAATCTTAAGAGTCATCTATTATATTAGTTATGAAAACAAGTAAAGAGTTCAGCACTGCAATAACTTTATTTTTTTTTTAAAGATCTTATTTATTTAACAAAGAGAGTAGGAAAGCACAAGCAGGGTGAGCTGTAAGCAGAGGGAGGGGGAAAAGCAGGCTCGCTGTTGAGTAAGGAGTCCCATATAGGGCTCAATCCCAGAACCCAGAGACGAAGACCTGAGCCAAAGGCAGACACTCAACTGACTGAGACACGTAGGCCCTGCAGCACTGAATTAACTTTATTTTTTTCTATTTTATTTCTATTTCTACTCTTCTTCTATTTTATTTCTATTTCCACTCTTATCATATAAGCAGGTAGGAAATCTACATCTAAAAATAAAAACTTGTCCTCATAATAAATCATATATTCAAATGACAAAATGATTGGGACAATAAATTTACAACACGGATTGTACACAATGCTGAACATGGGAAATTTTTCATTTGGATTAAGAAAAGTTCATGGTTATGTACATCTGGTATCCTAGAGAGAATAAAGGAGACATTCCTGACAAAGAGAAGATACAATATATATTTGTGGACTGAATAAACTAGACATGGCAAACAGACTATAAAACATCTGAAAAACTTCTGAGACCAAAAAAAAAAAAAAAAGCTTTAGGAGAAAAATAATCTAAGTATTGCTTGCATGCCTCATCCAACAAGTACTACGTATTTGAAAGACAGTATTAAAAACTGGAAACCATAAATATTCAAAGATTTAAATATATCCTTATCTTCTCATTACAGAGCTCTGTTATTTCCTTTATTGATAAAGATCTATAAAGTAGTAAGTTAAACCTCGATCTTTAGAGGCCAACACTTTCATTTGGGAACTTAGTAAGGGAAAAACATTTCTTCTAGAGTTTAAATTCCTTAGGGATCTAAAAAGAATCGAACTTCAAGGATCATTCTCTTGCTAGTAATTTTTATTGACTGTCTACTATATATAAAATGCATTCTGGTAAATACAAGGAAGAATACTAAAGAATATATTGTTTCCTTTACGCACAGTGCTTGGCATATAGGAACTATGTAATAAATACACATAAAATGAATCAAAACAAAATGTTAACTTCTCCTTAACGAGCAGGCATTTATTACGTAGTGTGTGTATGTGTACACAAAACTGTGCTAAGTACTGTGCGAGACTCGCTGCTTTTACTGTTTCATGTGTTCCAGTTTTTTCTCCCAACTAGAAGACAGTTCCTTAAGAATTGAAAATGCCTTCTATGCCCCATAATACCTAACAGAGCCACCCAGTAAATTTTTGTTAATGAGCTAAAAACAGAATGCTTATAATCTATAATTAGGAAAATAAGATAAGCAGATAAAACAGAAAAATAATAAGCAATTTAAAAGAAATACAGCATTAATCAAGAAAAAGTCAGTATGAGAGTAGAGATGAGTTAAAGAAAACTTTTTGGAGAAAATAAATCTTTGGCCATGTTTCATTAATGTCTGAGCTCTACATAGGAAAACAGTTACAGTTTGCTGTTTTCCTTGTTGTAGTCTTTTGTTTTATTATTTTTTTTAAGATTTTATTTATTTATATCACAGTCAGAGATCACAAGTAGGCAGAGAGAGAGGGGAGAAAGCAGGCTCCCCGCTGAGCAGAGAGCCCGATGCGGGGCTCGATCCCAGGGCCCTGGGATCATGACCTGAGCAGAAGGCAGAGGCTTTAACCCACTGAGCCACCCAGGCACCCCATTGTAGTCTTTTATTAGAAGTGGTCACAAACTGACCTGGAGGGGTTTAATCAGTGTATATACTAAGAAGAAAATAATTTAATTTCAGGAGAGGAAATAAAAGCTTCTACTTAATATCTCTATTAAATTTTTTAAAAGTTTACAAAAATATGTATAATATGGTACCATTCTTGCCACTGATATACTTAAGAGTCCAGAAGAGTATGTGCCAAAATGTTAATTAACAGAAGTCAAAGTCATTATTTTCCAAAAATGTCTCTATAGTGAAGACATAAAATTCTTACGGCTTTCCAAAACAAAACAAAAAACTTCACATACTCGTTATGTTTCCTGATGAGCTTCTTCAGTGTCCAGCAAAATATGTGGCCAATAAAGAGTAGGAGATTCTTCATTAATTCGGAAAGTATTTACTGAGTGTCCACTTCAGCCACTATGCTAGTTGCTAGAAATATTCTGGTGAAGAATATAGACCAGATTTCTGTATTCGAGTCCAGCAGGCAAGGCAGAAAGAGTATAATAAACGGTATACACATAACTAGAATACTTAACCTGAATTTGGGAGAAAGAGGAGAAATCAGAACTTCTGGGGGTGATACCCAGGAATTTCCACTTTAAAGAAATTCCCCATCTAATCTGTAAAAACAGACTAGATTGAAAAATTCTGATATCCATGGTAACTGAAGCTAGAGAGATAAAACAATGCAAAAGCAGCATTTGTACAATGGGATCAGAAAAGCCTATGTCAAAACGAGAGGACCATCAGTATTTAAGAAAGGGGAGACAAAAGGAAAGAAAAACAAGTGTTAGAAGGCAAAAATCCAGAAGGAGAAGGCAGTACGGAAGACAACACAACTTGGCAAGCCAAATGCCCCACATTTTGGTGCTCCTTAATAACATACTAAATAAAACACGAGATCAAAGGTAAGATGATAAGCCCTGTTTAACAATAAAATCTATCCAATTAAATAAATAAAATATATTCAGGAATCAAGACAGGATGATCAAAGGACTCATAAGTAAATCAAAAAAGAATCCAAATATTATAAATTCTAAGAAAGTACAAATATTAATACAGCTAACAAAACGAAATGAGGGGACAGAAGACAAAAATGGATGAGTGCTGATATGCTAATCTTGTAAAATAGTAAAATCTTTCTAAAATTGGAATGTGGTCTTAAAAAAATCCTATGTCACTGTATTCATAGACTATTTTCTTGATCTTCAAGGAACATTTAAGGAGATACTCCCTCTAGTTGTAAAGAAAATTTAATCTAACATTTAACCATTACTTCAGTCTTCAGTAATTTTCTTTGGCAAACTAAAGCAAAACTAAATTTAACACTTTTCTAAAAAAAGATTTTATTTATTTATTTGACAGAGAGAGAGAGCAAGAGAGGGAACACAATCAGAGGGGATGGGAGCAGGAGAAGCAGACTCCCCGCTGAGCAGGGAACCCGACGTGGGGCTTGATCTCAGGACCCCAGGATTACGACCTGAGCCAAAGGCAGACGTTTAACCAACTAAGCCACCCAGGTGCCCCAAATTTAACACTTTATACTTAAAATAGTATTTGTAATATGTGTCCTTTTTTTTTTTTAAAGTATTTTTTTTTTTTAAAGATTTTATTTATTTATTAGAGAGAGAGAGAGCGTGAGCACAGGCAGACAGAAAGGCAGGCAGAGGCAGAGGGAGAAGCAGGCTCCCCACCGAGCAAGGAGCCCGATGTGGGACTCGATCCCAGGATGCTGGGATCATGACCTGAGCCGAAGGCAGCCGCTTAACCAACTGAGCCACCCAGGCGTCCCTGTAATATGTGTCCTTTTTAATAAAAGTATGTCAAAAGGTCTGCACAGAGAGATCCTAAAATAATGTTCCCTAAATGATGGTTAGTTATGGATAATTAACATCCACTGGGCAATTATTACTACTTCTTTTTTAAGCATATAGCACAGTGCCTAGCTCAAAATTAAAGAGCCAAATCCTGCCAGCAACTCACAGTCTAATCAGAAATAAACAAAAACATAGATAAAATCACAAAATGATATAATTTTCTAATCTCAAATTCTACTCTGTATTTTAATATGCATGGATTACTTTAGTATACCTTTTATGAAATGTTTCAACAAAAATGTTAAATTTTAAAAACTATATATATGTATATAAATAAATTCAAATTGAAGAAAAGAAGAGACATTTGGGAAGAGAAACATTTTTTGGTCATGTCCATGACAGAGACTGGGGCGGGGGGGGGGGGATTGCAGGGAATAGGCCAGGTCTTGAAACTATATCCCTGCATCCTTTTCAGAAAGCAAAGAGCAAAAATATATCTGATAGGCTGAGAACCTGGTACTTTTCTGCTATACTTGGATATGCTATGGCAAAAAATATCAAAGATGAAGTTAACAATATATAATTCTGATTCCCAGGAAAGAAAAATTTTAAAAAATCTATTTGGTTATTTTAATCAAATAATATTTTCCATTTTAGACTACCAAGCTATTCTGTATTTCTGGGACCACTGATGGAGGAGTTACGGGAGCAGGAGTTAGTATTTCCAAGTCACAAAATAAGAGGGTCACTAAATATTCAAATGGAGAGCAAACGGTTTATCCCCCTAACCCCAACAACAACAACAAAAAGAGCAAAGATGAAATTGATTTTCAAATACTTTGTTGAAAAGTAAGAGAGAAACAGTTACTAGTGAGCATAGTACCAATATGATGCAATTGTTAAGTATTTACTAATAATAAACTGAGGGATATAAAATGCCATAAAAATTATTTTAGTTTACTGCTACGGTAAGTAGGCTCTAAGATGGCAAAGATCTCTGCCTCAGGTAGTCATACCCCTGCGTAAATTCCTCCCCTGGAGTCTAGGCTTGACTTGCTTCCAACAAACTGAGCAGGGTGAAGTGATGCAATGTCATATGTACTCTCTTGCCCTCTCCTAGATCACTCGCAACCTGGGAGCACTCACATGCCATGTCAAGAGGCAGCCCTGTTAAGAAACCCATGTGGCAAGCAGGCAAAGTCTGTCAATAACCACATGAGTTAGCTTTGAAGTGGATCCCCCACTCACCCCCCAGCCCAGTTAAACCTTCAGATAAGACTGCAATCCCAGCCAACGGCTTGAGGGCAACCTCATGTGAGATCTTGAGACAGAAGCATCTAGATAAGCCCCATTCAAATTCCTGAACCATAGAAAATATGAGATAATGTTTATTATTTTAAGTGTAGAGGGAATTTGTTATGTAGCAATAAACAGTGGCTACATTGCTAGATTTGGGATGAAAGTAAGAGGCATTTATATCAATTTTCATTGGTTCAGCTTGTGTGCACCCAAACATCATGCTCCCTTCTCTACTTATCTCTAATTTGTCATTTGTCCTATATATCAACCCCTTTTAAATGCTATCAAGTGGTCCTTTATGCAAAGAGTTATCTAAATTATCTAGACCTATCTCTCCATTTCCATAAATTCAAAGCTCTAATCACAGTGGACCACCTCCATTTCTTGACTATGCCAGAATAATCTGAAATTACAACTTCAGAGTAAGTAAATAACAATCTACTGGTAATGTGCCAGTGAATACATGTTTGATGAGTCAAAAGGAACAAAAGACTAACTTTCTAGATAGGGCTATCCTAATAAATAAATTTAAAAAAAAACCTATTATTCCTTCAATATTTACTTTTGAGGAGGGAGGGCATATGAATAGCAAGAAGAAAAAAAAAGAAAGCTTTTATATATTCCTTTACATTGAGGGAAAGGGAAATGTATGATTTTCTATTGTATAATGTATTCATTTAATAATTTTCCCCCAAAATGTTACAAAAAGATGCTAGTACTTTTACATTTACATAAAATAAAATTTTTATATTCCTCCAAATGCAGATCTCTATGTCTAGTCAAGAGAAAATAATAAGGCAGAAATAAGAATACCTTATTTTTCAAATTGCCTCCTGAAACAACTGTCAGTACGGAGCCCTTCTGAAAGAAATTTATCACAAAAATTTACTGCTGTATTTCCCAAATTGTTTCCCTGAAACTACTAAACTAAAAATGTTAATAAATGGTTTCTGACAAAAATGTTCTTAAAAACTTCTAAAAATTTAGGAAATACTGGATTAAACATTTCTTTACGAGAACTTGTCAACAAGTCCCTTTTCCCAATAAAATCCATTTTTATCACCAACATCTATTTTTATGTCCAAGCTGAGGCACTCAGTCTAGGGCTATGGTCCCATACAATCCATCTGAAATACAATAAATGAGTGTAAATTCCGCTGTACTGTAAACTCCAAGTCTCTCTCAGATATAATTAATCAACAATGCATTAATACTTTCAAATTTTATACTATTTTGCATCTTTAGGAGGAAAACTCTGTATGCAGATTTTATGCACTAATAACTACATGGAACCAAGAAACTTCTGAAAGATCTTTTTATTATTTACCTATACTATACCAATGATTAGCATGGCTCACTCAATACATTACAAATGAGATTTTCACCTTTGGGGATGATTCTCCAGTTATCTAGAAGACTGTGACACATGGGTATTTTTGACAGAAAGAGAGAGGCTACAAAATTTTGCTGAGGCAAACATGACAATAAAGAGTCTTTTAGATAAAACCCAGTATTAAGAAGCAAATCCTTAGGTTCCACCACAAAAAAAGCTGGTTGATAGGAGGAGGGGATTGAGTCTAGGTGTGAAGAAAAAGTAACCTGATGATGAAATTTCATTTCTTTTTGATCATAAGACTTAACTAAATCAGCTTGGGACTTCATAACTTCTCTGGAAGATAAAGGGTACCCCTGGAGTAATGGCTGAGGCACTGCTGAATCCTACAGATTGCTCTTCAATTTAGTCTTCTTTTAACCATCTTAAGCTTTTATTTCTTAAGCTTTCCCCAGCTTATGGTAATGTAACTAGAGTTAAATCACTCTCTCCTTCCACTTTCTATACATATAAACATATCTGTCCTAACATACTTAAAATAGTTATAATTATTTTCCCATATGTACTATCTCAACATTCACTTTCCTCTCATGTCTTCACTATACTATTAGGTCTTAAAGTCAAGGATCCCATTAAGTACTCATAACACAGTATTTAGAATACATCAGACAGTAACCAAATGTCAATTGGAGGAACCTACAAGTACGATTTAGCTTCATTGGTAGGACTCAGAAATAGGTTGCAGATTTTTTGTTACCTGTAGTTCACTGTATCAGAGAAATTAATTTTTCCATGTCATATCTGACTTACTACATGGAGACAGAGGGGTTGCAAAACATTTTGAAATCTTTTTGTTAGAGAAATAATAACTTCCCTTTTCATACATGAAAGGTGTGTAACTGATACCAACCGTTCTAATATCTATAAAGTATTAAACTGTCTTGGAGTTAAATGTATGAATGAGTGATAGCCATGATCACTCAGAAACATCACATTCTTCAAAGCAAAAAAGACGACTAGAGCTAAGTAAGATCATACGGAGGTAGAAATAAGGTACTGTTTTAGAGGCCTTTCAATGCCTATCACTGCTGCTCTTGAGGTTCACACCTTTTTCAACTGTGTCCCCTAATCAGATAGCACGAGTTCCAAGAAGAAGACTCCAAGCAAGTAACTTCATTTTCACTTCCCTAATACCTGCCATTAATGGTCTACTTTCCAACTGCACCACATGCAGATATGATCCCCTCCTCTCCCTGGTAGTGAGATAAAATAAACCAAAACCGCTTTAATGTTTCCCTAAAAAAACAAAACATAACCCTCCCCCAAAAACAAAGAAAAAAGTAAAATTATATAACCAATAGCATACAATGCTTTGTTAAAATAACGTTAGCATTCTAGCATAAAATTACTGCCACAAAAGGAATTCCTTCCACCAGTAAGACAGACTCCCAACACACATAAGGTTCTTAGTAATTTAGCTACTGTGGTAATAAAAGCAGCCAAGAAGCCAGTACTGAAGACAAAGTGAAAGCCAGCTAGTTTTTTTTTTTTTCTTTCTTTCTTTTTTGGAGTGGTGCCTTGCATTTCTCTGAAAGTCTAAAAGCTAAGTCTTGACCATATAAGGCTGTGGGATTCCCATGGATGGAAATGCCTAAGCAACAGTCAAATCAAATAACCCTAAAATACATGAAACATAGGTACTAGGCTATGAGAGGTTCCTACTTTTTTCTAGTTTCACTTACATTCTCGTAGATAATCCTGAGTGTTCCTGCAAAACATTATGATCAAATTCACAAAGTTAAAATATATAAAAAGTATATATAAATTATTGAAATTTCCTTAAAAAATACTTTTGATGGATATCTCCCCATAACGTCTGTTACACATTCCTTTATCATTTTAAACAAGTACAAAAAAATGTAATTTACTTTTCTCTATAAACCCAACATGATATCAACTCTTAAAATCTGATGTTACACACCAATGTCCTTCTAGCTAATAGTTTATGCAGCTATAATGATACTTAAAATGCTTTATGGGAATCATTTTTGCTTTTAATAGGTTTTCTGCCTTCTACCTTGTTTTTATCACCTCTTAATACTATCTTGATAATTTCCTATCTTCATTTTAATTTGTAGCTCTTAATTTGCCAAACACTGAAAAAAAAAATTGAGCTTAAATAAGAGCACACAGAAACTGTATGAGGACTTCTGCCTAGTAAAATAAAAATATTCGTGCTTAAGTGTGTGGACTCTGCAATGTGTTTTTCAGTTTTATGAGTAATGTTTATTTTCCAGTGTTTTTATGTCATAAAGTTCCCAATATGAAAAAAATGTATTGAAGAAACTATGACCTACCTATAAAACGTAGAAGGCTGACCAAGTGACACCAAAGCTGACAACTGCTGATAAAAGCTAAAACTGATAAATGTTACTGGCAATGTTTTCTCTGCACGGATGTGATTAAAAAGAACAACCAGGTGACACAACAAGTGCTGATCATTTCAGAACTCCTGGAAAAAAAAATAGTGACCCCAAGAAAATGAGCAAAGACCCTGAGATAATAGTTTACTTTTCTATTACTTATCTTTTATTTACAACTTTGCATGCTCATGTCTTTAGAATAGTAAAATGTACAATGACTGACTTTGAGATTTAATTTTCAAGAATTCAAGAACAACAAAAAAGGAAACACAGACGTAGTTCATTTTACAGAAATAGCAATATGTAAACCTCAGTGGAACACTCATGTCTGATACAAATGGAAGTATTTTCTGATACAGCTATTTCATGTTAATAAGAGAGCAGATTATATTAATAAGACATCAGTTAGACCCCAAAGCTCTACTTTGTCACAATAATAAATCTTCCTCTCCCAGAAAACATCTTTCAGAAGACCAAAATTAGTTTGTGGACTTTAATACCCCTCACAAGTACTGCTACGATATTCAGGTCTTTTCCAAAACTACTGAGCGTCATTAGGTACAATATGCCTGGCATACAAAGGAAGATCATTTAATATAGATGGTTATGAAATAGATGATTTTAAGGGATCAAAACAGGAAATCAGATGATCTTTATTTAATATGACAAGTGTCATACTTTCTAGGATATCAGAAGATAGGAATAGCCTAGAGAGGAGTCAGGGCTTCTAGGAGAAATCTAATCTATGTCTTTAAGGATAAAGAAATGGGGAAGGCTAAAACGATTTTCCTAAAAGGGGGGAGAAGCAGCCTATTGGATGAAGAGCATTTAGTACTGTTGAAGGAGCACAAAGTACAAGAAAGGATGGTAGGTGATTTGGGAGGACTAAGTAGAAATGAGAGGGGGAGACTATAGCTAGCCTCACATACCAGGCTAAGGAGACTAAATTTACTCTGCACAATAGTAACTGTCAAGAATGAGTAACATAGGGGACGCTTGGGTGGCTCAGTTGGTTAAGCGGCTGCCTTCGGCTCAGGTCATGATCCCAGCGTCCTGGGATCGAGTCCCACATGCGGCTCCTTGCTCGGCAGGGAGCCTGCTTCTCCCTCTGCCTCTGTCTGCCTGTGCTCGCTCTCTCTCTCTCTCTCTCTCTCTCTAGCTAATAAATAAATAAAATCTTTAAAAAAAAAAAAAAGAATGAGTAACATAAGGGGATCCCACTAAAGTAAAAAAAATTCCTACAGACTTCCCTAAAATTGAAATTATTTTTAACATGCTATTTAAATAGCTATAAACATAAACCTAGGCCTTTATACATGCTGTGGCACATACATAAGCCAAAACAAATTCATAAAATTTCCTCACCACTGTTTTCTTTAGTTTATGAAGAAGGCTGTGATGTCATTTGGTTGGGAATTGACCATTACCCTTACAAACATGACATTTTCATTAAATACATCCAGGTCTTTCCTCATTTGTCTATGATTGTTAAATCTGTTGTATTTGGCATCAAATCCAACAAAATGCAAATATATCTAACTAAAATGAAGAAGCAAAATCCAGCTGCAAGACAGACAGTTGTTTATCTACCCATCTACCTCGCTACTCATGTTCATGCAGTTTAGACTGTCTTCACAATGAAAACTCAAGAATTAAAACATTCTTGTTGAGACAGAGATAGAGAAAAAGAGTTTTAAGAATGCCTTCTAAATTTCTGGCTGATAGGATGAGGTGGAGAATGATGCTACCACTTTCAAATGTCACCTCTAAGATCTCAGAAGGATGAAATTCCCAGAGAAGAGCACACTGTCCCACCCTCCATCACTTCCTCCCTCTTTTGACTGAATCTCTCTCTCTCTCTCTTTTCGTCCTCACTGTGAATTCCTGATTCTTGACCATTCTATTTCTTCCCAGTCCACCTTCACAGGCTCTATTTCAACTATCTATTCACCACCCAAGAGGGCTGAACAAGACCACTGACTTGCGTTCTGTGCTGCAATGCAGACACACTGATCTAACTGCGCAGCAATGCAATATGGTCCACTATAACGTCACCCTAACCTCATTGTAATGTTCCACTAACAGATCAGTCATTTGCCTGAATTCCTGTCACGCTGTATTTACCACTCTAAATTTCCAGTCTCCTTAGATCCCACTGTTATTAAATATTACTGCTCCATGATGCACTTATACTATTGGGGAAACTGAAATGGTCAATGGCAATTTTCTAAGGATAGTACTCTTTTCACATTAGAAGTTCCTACGTTTTCACACCCTTCTTTCCTTCCTTTGGTTTGGAGGAAGAAATGTCTTACTATTCCTAAACAAAATTCCCAATGACTTCTTATACTTCTCACTTTTCTATGTTCATGTTTTTTCAATATTTTACCTTATGTTTCAACAGAAGTGAACTACTTACTAGTCCAATTCTTGTGCTGGTATTTCTTCTAATGCTGCATCTTTCTCCTATAACGCTTTCCCTACATCTCTGCCTAGACACCTCCCCCAATCTTTCTATTCCTCTAGATTCTAAAAGCTACATAAAGCCTAAAAATATTTCTTGATACTATCTTCCACTTAAAATATTCTTTCTCTTTTCTTCCACATTTTATTATGAAAATGTTCAAACATACAGCAAAGTTGAAAGAACTTTACAGTGAATATCTATGCACTCACCATCTAAATTCTACTATTAACATGTTACTAACTGCTATTGGCACGTAATTATTTACCTAGTAATTCCTTTACCCATCTATTAATCCAGCCACTTTGAAATGTAGCAAAAAAGTAAACCTGTAAAAATTAGTATAGATAATTACTAAATTACCTCTTAAAGAGTTTAGCATGTATATCATTAAGTAGAATTCAGTATTTGTTTAGTTTTCTTTTGATATAAAATTTACATACTGTGAAATGCAGGGATCTTAAATGTACACTTACTGTGTTTTAACCAATGCATAAACCTGTGAAATCCAAAACCCCACCCAAGATTTAGAACACATCACTACAGAAACTTCTTTTGTGTTCTTTATTAGTCAAACTGCTCCTCCAACCCCCTAAGGCAACCATTATTCTGGCTTTTCTCTCAACATAAACAAGCTATTGCCCTCCTAAAATGTCATTAAGTGGAGTCCTAGAGTAGATCCTTATTTTGTGAAAGGCTTCTTTAAGCAAAATGTTTACGAAATTCACTCATGTAGCTGTGGGTATTAGCAGTTTGTCCTTTTTACTGCCAAGTAAGTATTCCCTTGTATGGCTATATCACAGGTGATCCATTCCTTTACTGATGACTACCTGGACTGATTCCAGTTTTCAACTATTAGGAATAAAGCTGCTATGAACATTATGTACAAGTTTTTTAAAAACATATGTTTTTATCCCTCTTGAGTAAACATTAGGAACGGAATTTCTGGGCAGATGTGTGTTTACTGTGTAAGAATTTGATAAACATTTTCCCAAAGTAGTTATACCAATGTTATCTTCACCAACAACAAGAGTTCCCAATTGCTCCACAACCTCACCAACATTTGATGATTTGAGTTTTTACTCGTTTAGCCACTCAAGGGTGTAACACCTTGTTTAATATAATTAGCATCTTATTCTATATAATATTACTTAAGTATGTACTTCCCTTGCCTCTATTGGACTATAAACTTCCTGGAGTTACAAATTGTGTTAGCCCTCTTTTCCCCCTACAATGTTTATAGCAGAGTGCGCTGCACATGCTGGAACAAGTGCCAGTTTAACTGAACTGCTTAATAAAATTTCGTTGTCTTTCCTGTTCTGGATAAGCCATGGGAAAAAACAAAATACAAAAAACAAAAAACAAAACCAAACCCCCCCCCCCCAAAGGCAGATCTGTGAAATGAGGCTACAGAAAATCAAGGGTTGGTACCCTCCAATTTTATCCTAGTCCTCTGTTAAACTATGAAGCAACCTTAAAACCACTTATTATGCTGTTTATCCTACAGGAGTGTCACATCTAGACACAAACATATAGAAACATGCAGAAATAGATTGCAAACTCCATATGAACTCCACAAGTGAGGATTTTTGTCTACTTTGTTCATTGATGTGTCCTAGTGCCTAGAATAGTGCCTATGACTACCACATGACAGGAATACAAATATTTAAGGAAAATATTTATGTTGAATATACACAACATACACTTTTCCATAAATGTGCCTTTTAAATTAATAGCAGTGAACTTACATAATGAACAGAATTAATTACAGCTATAGCTTTAAAAGCTTTAGCCATAATACCCGTGAACATATCCTTCCAGATATAGATTTAGGTTTCTATCTGGCATTTTAAAATACTTTCCAACGTTTGTCTTCACATAATCTAAAGTGGTTATTCTCTTTAACTTAAGTATATGACTCCAAGAAGCATACACATTGAATTTTAAGAGAAGAAGATGGCTCCTCAAGAGTCACTGCAGATGTACCAAATCAAGTGGGCAACTAATGAGATGTCCCATATCATAGTATAGAAGGACTGCCCACATATTAAAAATCTTAATATAACCACTCACCTGTGTATCTATATACCAAATAAATTAGGGAGAGAGATTTCCAAATGTTCACTTCTACTCAAATCTTAAGATGAAGTCTTTGAAATGGGTCGTTGTAAAAATAATTCTTCAGACCATTAAACATTTCCTGCATTTCAAGCAATCAGTATCCCAGGTACTATGTGCTAGGTGCTAGGGCTACAAAGACAAAATTAAGGGGCTTATATTTTAGTGGAAGAGACAGTGAAGTAAATGAACACTTACAGAACCACTACAGAAAAAAAGCAAGATTTCAAGGACAATACTCAAGATTGCTCTGTATCAGGAAAAAGTCAGAATAAGGTTCTTGGTAGAAGTGACTGCTTGAGATACTTAAATCTCATGAGCTAGAAAAATAGGGGTCATCTCTGAAAGAAAAACTCAGTAGTAGTCCTGCTCAAGAGCCAGTTTTCTCTAGGGCAACTGATCCTCTTCAGGAGGGTTCCTACAGTTACTGAGAGACAACTGAAGGACATTTAGGCTCTTGATACAACAGTTGAAAGGCATTTCATTTGTTTTCAGTTCTTGGTGATTATAAATAAAGCCGTTATAAAAATCTGTACACAGGTTCTCATGCAACCATATGTTTTCACTTCTCTTGAAGAAACAAAAAAGTAAGCTTACTTTAATTTGCTCCTCACTTCTTGGAATCAACTGCATAGCTTTCTTAAACTGCATAGCTACATGGTAACTATCACCATGTAGTGATAATAAGAGCTATTTACTATCTGAATCTGCCAAAAAAAGGGATCAAGGAAAAGGAGCAAAATAAAAATTAGATTAAGATCTAAAGAGAAGCTACTCAATTTTTAAATTGAATCATTCAACAATTGTTTACCGAGAATTCACTATGAACCAGGCCCTGTGATACATGATAAATGTTTAGGCTTCAATGGCAGACAAACAAATAAATGCATAATCACACCCTAAGATGTATGAAAGAACAAAAATGCATAATCACACCTTAAGAGAAGTATGAAAGAACAAGGTGCTAATAGGGAAAGATAGGTTTGAGGAGAATAAGAAAGTCAGTGAAGGTTTCCATCAGGAAGTTACAAAGCTTAATAGGAGTTAGCCAAGAAGTGGAAAGACCGTTAGAGGTGAAGGGAAAACATTAATGGGATGGAGGCATGAAAGAATTTAGTGTGTACATTTCAGGGTCTGAAGGAAGTGTAGCTAGAATACAGATGTACAAGGAGAAGAGACTACAAAAGTCAACAGATCTTGAGAGAACTTGGGATTTTCCCTACCAAGTTTGTTCAGCTTCGATCAACTACTTTATATATCTGACAATTCCTGAAAATTAAGAGAAATATAGAAATTCAAAGCAGATCAATCTCAAATCTGTTAAGTATTCTCTAACAAAGAACATTTCCTTTGACTTCAACTGTTACTGATAATTTCAGCACCAACATTTAAGGTGAAAATCTGACATTTCCTCTTAAGCTCTTTTATTATTTGCATTTTATACATCATTTTTATATATTTGGTATTTTCTTTAATACAATAAATTGGTCCACTTTTTAAAGCAAATACTATATTTTTGAAATCTCTGATTCTCAAACTGAAAAAAATTAGCATGATTCTTATTTCAAAATTACAAAATTCAATTCAGCAAGCATTTATTTACCAGATACTCAAAAGATGGGTTTACAAAGACATAAAAAAATGTTGAATTTTAAAAGTAACTTTTTTGAGAGTCTTGCTTCTATGCTGTTTAACTTCTGAAATCATTTAAAACTGATTCTACCAGGGTATGTGTTATGGTGAGTGCTGTGAAGTGTGTAAAACCTAGTGATTCACAGACCTGTACCCCTGGAGCTAATAATACATTATAAGTTTATAAAAAAATAAATAATTTTTTAAAAAAATTATAAAAAAAACCCTGATTCTACCAAAAATACCAATCACGCAGAACTTAAATTTTTGTACTATTCTAAATGTCATTATCCGGATCATGATAAATTAAGCCCAAATATCATACATATATACTATCTTTCATCTATTTTGCTCATTATAACTAATTCTTTGAGAAAATTAAGGTAAATATAAACACAATAATCAATTCACAGCTCTTCAAAAGAATGAATGCAAAACCACACTACAATTATTACTAAGTCATTTTCCCCTCACTCAATAACTCTGCCTCTCCTCCCATGCAACATTAGATTTTTTCCCCTAAGAATCTGCTGTGTTTATCATCTACAAACAAGAAAGTAATTACTTTTATGTAAAAGTTCTTCCTGTTTCTTCCCATTTCTCCTGGACAGCAATAAAATACCATTTCTATGTAGTAATTAAATAGAAAGAATGCTCCTGAATGACTAAGGTCATTCAGATACATTCACTCTGTACTCCCAAATTAAAAACTCAAAGGCAGATACATCTCATTTGTGCTCCGTAACACAAGGTCTGCAACTGAGTAGTTACGAATAATTAGCTCTCTTTCCCTTTTGGTTAGAAAGGCTGTAGTAGGTACTTTCACGTATACCAATTCATTTCATCACAGAAACCCTGCTGCAGAATATTACCCTTCCTTAACAGACTCTGAAGAGGAGAGGCCTCGAGCAGATTAGCTCATTCCAGGGACAGAAGTTCTTCCCTCTACATTTTACTATTTCTTAAACACCTACACCACTCTATAACATTTTATTAAGCAACTGGCTATTTAATAAACTTGAAAATCTGAGGTATCACTTGCTCTATATTCAACTTTTTGAAAGGCAACAGCTCTAGATACTTAGAGGGGCCAAGCAAAAGTTATGTGGCATAGAAGTAAAGCAAAAAGCAAGGTGAGAGAACTATTTGATTCTTCAAGACAGTTTGAAGCATCTTCACTTTGCCTGAAGTGAATACCAAGATCACACAAAAGTTCAAACACAAATACAAAACATTTCTAAAAACCTAAAATAGCAAAACTCATGTTTGAAAATCCACTTTAACACATTATACTGTAATTCAATTCACAGACGGCTTGGCTAATCTTTCTTCCAGCTGCCATGTTCCTAAAATAATCTCTCTTTACTAATTCTATTCATGTTTTACCATAGCTATTATTCTCCTGCTTAGTATACTTAAAAAGCCTTCAAACAACTTTTTATAGGCTGTTAAGCAAAATTTTGGATAAACATTCTAACAAAATAAAATTGAACAGCCCACTAATTTAAAGATAGCACCACTAGAGCTTAATAACACAACATTAATAATTGAGAACCAGAGCTACATACAGAAAAGTTTCTCAAATATTTTATCATAGTATCTTTTTTCTTTCTCTTTTATTTTATTATTATTATTATTTTTTTCTGAAGGAGAGGCATACAGTACCTGTGTATTCTAAATCTTCCCTGAATTCCCGGTGTCAAGGTAAAAAGAAAAAAAAAAGGTTTAAAAAAAAATAAAGCAAAAAAATGTAAAGTGTAGAGTATTTCCTTGGGAAGGCGAAAACAAGAAACTGATAAGCAGAGCAAGTGCCTTCAAAGGAAGATGAAAGTTCGTTCTACTCCTGTCTATTTTCACTTAATGGTGGGCTTAAACTAAATATATAGAAACACACTTTCTTTAAAATTTGGAAGACTGCTGGGGCACCTGGGTGGCTCAGTAGGCTAAGCATCTGACTCTTGATTGCAAACAGGTCATGATCCCAGGGTCGTGAGGTCGAGCCCTACAACAGGCTCCTAGCTCTGCACAGTCTGCTTGAGATTCTCTCTTGTATCCTTGCCCTTTCCCCTGCTCGTGTGCGCACTCTCTAAAATAAATAAATAAATAATCAATCTTTTAAAAAACTGGAAGACTGTTACACTTATGGTGTATAAGCCAACAAGGATTCATAATATTTTAAGTGGAGTGATCTCCACTCTTATTAGCCTAAGGAGTGATCAGATTGCTTGCCACAGTAAATTTCTGAAAGAACAGAAAAATTTCTTCATATAAATGGATCTCTGGGACTGGAAATGTTTAGTTAGGATACTAATTCATCATTCATTTCTTCTATATAAAGTTTTCTTTAATCAATGTTAAATTTTATAGTACCTTACAGAATAATTAAAGAGTAGAATCTTTCCTGAAAAGTCACTTCTATTTGAAACAGGGTCATGATCCAAAGTATTATATTTAATTATTCAAATCTTCAAAGAGGATACTGATAATTACCATATCCAAACTAGGCTCTAGTTTTACTTTTATTCCAAAATAGGAAGAGAGCAATTAATAGGAAAAAACAACAAAAAAAGGAGATGCCTTTGAATTTTTTGTGGAAACTAGGAACTGCTTTTCTTATAGTCTTTTTGTTTTTTATCTGTCATCCACAGTCCTGTAAAGCATAGAAGTTCTAAACTTGGAATCAGATTAGCCAATAAAAACAAACAAGCTTTTAGTAATGGAAAAAATGACTTAATACAAGAGCAGAAGCTAGCAGAAAAGCAGGTATATCATCCCATATATGTAAATTAAAAATGAAACAAGCACATAATTAGCTTTTTCACAATTTCTTCCAACAAAAGGAACATTTTAAAGAACTTAATGAAAACATAAAATACTAACATAAGACCTGTAACCTGCTAATTCTGTATTATATGTTAACATTTTTCAAATAAAGGTATTTAGACCCAAGGGCTGATAATATAGAAATTAACCATACCCCAAATTTTGAATCCTAAATTCCTTTTCCAATATCACTTACAATCATAAACAGTGAGCCTTGGGATGATAGGTCATGTTAGCTGGCAAAAGTCAAACCCTGATTTCTCTGGCTGTATCTAGAAAGTTTCTTGGAACACACCATGATACAGCTTCAGGAATTAACTGAACTACTGGATCTGTTCTGGCCTAATACTGTTCTATGTTTAGTTCAGGGATTCTTGAGGATATCATATGGATGGAATCTAGAGATTCAAGTAGTACAGAGGCAATATAACACAGTATTTAATAGTGTTGAGTCAAACTGCCCAGGTTCAACTCCCAGCTCTGAAACTTATGTTAGGACAATGTAGTTTAAAACTGTTACCTTAAGGGACGCCTGGGTGGCTCAGTTGGTTAAGTGGCTGCCTTCGGCTCAGGTCATGATCCCAGCGTCCTGGGATCCAGTCCCACATCGGGCTCCTTGCTCGGCGGGGAGCCTGCTTCTCCCTCTGCCTCTGCCTGCCACTCTGTCTGCCTGTGCTCGCTCTCTCTCTCCCTCTCTCTCTGACAAATAAATAAATAAAATGTTTTAAAAAAAACAACTGTTACCTTAAAAAAACAAAACAAAAAACAAAACACAACTGTTACCTTATAAAGCAAAACAAAACAAACAAAAAAACCCCCAACACCCCCCCCC